>VWPU01010929.1:0-23857 GCA_013398955.1 Callaeas wilsoni
GCTGGAGGGCGGGCCGGGAGGAGCCATTTTGTGCCGCCTCCAGCCCCGCTTTCCGTGCCTTTGCTCGGTTTCGGTGCCGCGCCGTTCCCTGCGGGAGCGGCTGCAACGCCCTGGGATGGAGCCGCGGCGGCTCCCGCGGGCTCCCTGCCCGGCCGTGGCGGGGCTGGGCGCGGGCGGGTCCGTTCGCAGCTTTCCCCGCTGCGTTCCCCGGCGCTCGGGTGGCCGGGCCGTGCTCCAGCCCGGCGGGCGCTGCCCGGGGTCGGATGTGCTGGCATCCGGCTGAACCCCGGGAGCTCTGGGAACACTGTGGCCGGGGCTCAGGGTCTGGTTTGGTTTAGCAAAATCTGAATTATGTGCAAGAACGACAGCGAAACCAAAGGGGAAGGATTGTGACTTTTTCACGGTTTCTTCCCCATACATGAATAATACTACGCAGTGTGCTTTTTTCCCTTCTTCTTTCCCCAGTCCAATGGGTGTGTGCCCTTCTGAGGGACCTTTTCGCTTACAGAACGGTACATAAAGGGTTCTGCAGTTTTAAGGCGTCCATTTTCAATGCTTGTTTTTGTTTGTTTTCCTTAATAATCATGACTCTCATGTCCAAATCAGTTCCTGTTTTTTTGCTGGGTGTCTTTTGAGGGCACTTAAGGCTCTCTTGTGTGTGTGTCATGAGCTCGGATTCCTACTGAATTTTGACATTCGTTTTTTAAAAATCAAAATAGTGTCTTACATTAGAATAAAAAACTTCCGCAGTTCAGCTAACTCTTACCGTGTCAATCAGTTTGATCACTGTGAATTCTTGTTTACTACTTAATCGGTATTCTTAAAGACTTCATTTTAGACATTAAAATCCTCAATGTCTGTTGTAAAACAGGAATTTTTATTTTTAAGAAATTTCTTTAAAACCAACCATTTTTTTGTTCTTTTTCGTGTCACAGAGAAAGATGAAGGAAAACTAAACGTTGTGTTTGGGTTTTTTTTGTTAGAGGGAAAGGTTATGTTTTGTTCCCCACCCCCGTCTTCCTCTCCCTTTCAAAACAAAACGAGCACGTGCTGTGGTTTCGCCGGGGTGCTGCAGTGGGGAGTTTGTTCTCTCTGCCTCTCGCGGCACCGCACCTGAGGTGCAGCGAGCCTGCCGAGCGCCTTATCTCCAATCACAACATACCCGGAGCTGGCCCGGCCCGCAGGTCCCGGGCCTCGGCATGAAAACACCGCTCCCGCAGCTGGGTTTCGTTTCTCGGGGGTGCTGCTGCTCACACCGCACCGGGGGATACACGCGGGAGCCGTGTGCGCTGCTGGCTCTGCCCTTCCCAGCGCCTCCTTTTCTCCCCCGCAGGCGGTCAGCGCTCCGGCCACGCCAGGCGAGCGGTGCCGGCAGCGGTGGGCACGGGCCGGACACGGGCTGGACACGGGCTGGACCTCACCTCCACTGGCAGCCGCGGAACCCAGCGCAGCCTCAGGTACTCGCGAATCCGCACCCCGAGGGCGATTCTGGAGGCAGAGCTCGGGCACAGCTGGTGACAAGGTGTTGCTGAAGGGCCTCGCCCCGGGAGCTCAGTGACACGCAGGTCACAGAAACCCAGCTGCTGGCAGAGCTCTGGGCGAAGGGAGAGGGGTAACACACAACGAGGGTGTTGCAGCAGAGGAAGGAGGAGTTTAGCGCAACATAAAAGTATTTTGCATAAGAGGATTTTACTGATAGGAGGTGTCGGGGCAGGCGTTTAACAGACCTCTTCTAGCAGCCTCTGGATTGGGCTCGTAGGCTACTTCTGAGGAGCAGCTTGTGTAGGCAAGCCTACAGAGCGTGTAGGTGAAGGAAACAGAGGAGCCTGAACTCGTGGTGAACCCAGCTTAACTCAGAAGTACGTGCGTGTGAGGTAACATCCATGTCAGAGCCATGTCTGTGTTTGTAAACTATTTTTAAAACCTGTTGATTAGAAGTGTGATGTGTTCTTCCTTGCCAGTTTTTTAAATGGGCAGACTCTGAATGCTTAAGAGCCATCCTTATTGACCCTTGCTCAGAGAGGAGATCCAGTAGATTTTATAGTAGATTTACTTTTTTCTCTTTGATCAAATAATTCCCAGTCCTTGTCTTTGGGGGAAAAAAGGCGTGTTTTTCTTTTGCTTTGTTTAACTTACTGGAGAGGTCTGAGTGTTAAATTCTGTAAATGACTGGTGTTTTACAGTGCAGGGTCTGTAGGCAGGTAAGGCACAGAAGTACCTCTGCATAGAGGAAAGGTGCAGCCAGCTCTGTCCTGCTGTGTTTTCCCCCTTCGCTATCCAGCTCAGCCTCAGGCACAGGTTCTCCTCTGCCTTTCCCACTTCGGGGCAGGCAGCTGGAAGGTGACATTTTAAAACTGCCAGAGCAAGATTTGCAGGAAGGCAACACGTATATGTGATAGAGCTGAACATGTGACACTGTTACTGATAGGCTTGTGAAATTGTTTTGCTAAGGCAAACCTGCAGAAGTAATTAACTGGACAGAAGGAAAGTACATTCAAAAATAGTAAGTTCTGCAATGAAGTGGAATTCTTTTTCCTTTTTAGTATCTTATTTGTGAATGTACAATATTTGATAAGTTTTTGTGAATGTACAAAACTTGATAAGTTTTTACTCTGTGGAGTTTTTTTTTATTGTCCCATTTCTTTAAACCATTAGGACATTTTGCTGACCACTACTTTTGTGATGTTCTACGCAAAAAGAAGAGATTGCTTCCTTCAGTGAGCAGTTGTAACCCAGAGCCCTTGTTTCTGGTTATAATACTGCATAATACTGCATTTTCTTAATTTCTCACATAATGAGAAGGATATCATCTTGAAGAATTTTTACTTAGTTGCTGTGTTTTGCCCTTTCAGGCAGTGTGTCAGGGTCTTGCTTCTCATTTCAGGCTAACTTTCTTTGGAAAAGGTCCATTAGCTTTTGTGACATTCATCTGATTTAAATCTGTGATGCTGGAATTCAGCCTTTAGTGTTTATATTTGCACTGTTTTATTTCCTGCTGCTTTGTTTTGCCCGTATTCTCATGCTAGTAGAATGTAGTTAGCTGCTGATGAAATTCAGTGTAGGGGTAGGATTTTAGCAGCAGAGCTGGAGAGGTGCTGGGGGTGGTTGTTGGTGTTGTTTTCTATCGGGCTCGTGTCATTAGAGGGTGAAGTGATTGTGCAATACATTGGCTAGAATGTCAGCTGCAGATCAGATTGTCCATTTGTGCCTCGTTAGTCTCTCTGGAGCAATCAGTTATTAGATAGGCTCATTGCAACAGTGTTTTTCAGGCATCAGAGTGACAACCGGACCTATTTTAAGTCAAATTAAAACTTAAATATTTTGTGGGGTACATGAGCCCCATACCAAGAATCTACCTTGTAAATTTGTGTAAAAAATTTTATTGCAAACATGATAGTTTTAGAACTTCTTTTCTCAATGAGTAAAGGTACAGCACACATTCTTTCCTTGCTGTTTGTTCAGATGGTGCCTTTTAAAGGTGCTGTGTAAAAAGGCTGTTTAAAAAAAGCACGTTCATTGTGTTCTATATTAAGTGATGACGTGGCCAGTCTGGGACTGGGTAATTGCAGCTCTGAGGATGGGAGCTCATCAGGAAATGAAGTTGCCGTGAGGAGTTGGTGTTTCCTGACTGTGCATTCAGGGAAACTGAATAAAACCTTTGGGAGGCATGAAAAAAATTTCCATAAACCTTAAAATAATTCAGTTTGTAGCCTTGTAGACATACAAATAAATGCTACAAGCGTTTGGAATTGTACCAATGCCAGGCCTGAGATGGTGCTTTGCCAGCCTCTTGCTACCTCAGTGTGTCTTGGTGTACATTCATCCAGGTCATTTTTAAGCTCAGGAGAAGCAAAAAGCCCTGTTGTGGTAGATTGGTTGCTCTCACTACCTCTAGCACGTGCTGTTTGCAAAGTCAGCTGCATTTTCTTCACCTACACACTTCAATATTGGCATATACAAGAATTGAGTATTTGATTTTTGCAGCTTCAGCGCTGTGATAATGTGAGTGTGTGTTTGCATGCTGGGAGGAACCTTTACAGTTGTACTTGAAACTGGAAGCTGTTCAAGCAAAAACGTGTAGTTCTTTGGACATGGAAAGTCTCCCGACCTCAGCAAGTTGCCCTTGTTCATATTTCCAGTAGTTTTACACAAACAAATGTAGTTCATCTTTCATTCTGTTTTGTCTGCTAGCAGTTTCCATTAATTTTTAATTGAATCATGGATTATCAGTGAGCTAATTTTTAGATGCTAGGAATGAGCAGGTAAAAACTTAAGTCAAGGTTGTTTGTTGAGATCACAGATTGTTATTTAACACTAGTGTTGTAAGACTTAATTATGGTAGACTTTATAATGAGAATGGAGTGATTACTCAATTAAATTTTTGCTTTTAGAATTTCAGTCTTCCCCCCACCCCCCTTTTTCACTAGTGCTGTTATATTAGTGCTTTTGGGCCTCCAACTGAAGAGGATCACACTGAAAGAAGGGAAAAGTTCAAGCTCTGGATCTTTATCCAGGAAATCTTTGTCTTCTGTCAGCCAGGTGATTTGCTGGAGCCGAGATCTTGAGGTTTTTTATCTTGCACACTAATGCAGTACCAGTGATGCTGGGACATTCAGAAATTGCCATCTAGGACTGCTGTTTTCTGGGTATATTTCACATTTAACACTTGGCAGATTGTGCTGCACTGCCCTGGGCAAGATGCACACTAATTTGTCCTGTGCCACCTCCAGGAAAGGTCAACAATTTCACCAGTTCTTAGAGTGAGCAAACAAGTATCATGTCTAATTCCTGTGATGAAGCTAAGAGTGTGCCAGACTGAATACTGAAGTGTTTTAATTTTTCAGACCGTTGCACTGAGAAGGAGAACCTCTGCGAATTTTTCTCAATGACTCTATAGCCAACTGATGTAACAATGGTACTAATATTGGGACGCAGACTGAATAGAGAGGATAGTGGGATACGAGATTCCCCTGCAACCAAGCGGAAAGTTTTTGAAATGGACCCAAAATCGTTGTCAGGCCCTGAGTTTTTCGACTTCTCCTCGGGATCATCCCACGCAGAAAGCATTCTCCAGATCTTCAATGAATTCCGAGACAGCCGGCTGTTCACAGATGTCATCATCTGCGTGGAGGGCCGGGAGTTTCCCTGCCACCGCGCCGTCCTCTCGGCCTGCAGCAGCTACTTCAGAGCCATGTTCTGCAACGACCACAGGGAGAGCAGAGAGATGTTGGTGGAGATCAACGGCATTTTTGCCGAAGCCATGGATTGCTTTTTACAGTACGTGTACACAGGCAAGGTGAAAATCACGACGGAGAACGTGCAGTATCTCTTCGAAACGTCGAGTCTCTTCCAGATCAGCGTTCTGCGCGACGCCTGCGCCAAGTTCCTGGAGGAGCAGCTGGATCCTTGCAATTGCCTGGGCATCCAGCGCTTCGCCGACACGCACTCGCTCAAGACGCTGTTCACCAAGTGCCGGAACTTCGCGCTGCAGACGTTCGAGGATGTGTCCCAGCACGAAGAATTCCTGGAACTGGGGAAGGACGAGCTTATTGATTACATCTGCAGCGACGAGCTGGTGATCAGTAAGGAGGAGATGGTGTTCGAGGCCGTGATGCGCTGGGTGTACCGCGCGGTCGAGCTGCGCCGGCCAGTGCTCCACGAGCTCCTGACGCACGTCAGGCTCCCGCTCTTGCACCCCAACTACTTTGTTCAGACTGTGGAAGTGGACCAGCTGATTCAGAATTCCCCGGAGTGCTATCAGCTGCTGCACGAAGCCAGGCGATACCATATCCTTGGAAACGAGATGATGTCTCCCAGAACTAGGCCACGCAGGTGAGGAGATTTTTTTTAACCTCTTTTTCCCTGCAGAAGGACGTGATTTGATGTACAGATGTTTGATGTACGCACGCCTGGAGAAAAATCTCTTGCAGATTATTTTACTTTGCTGAATTCTGGGGCTGCCACAGTTACGCTTCTGTACCTCCCCACATGCATGAAGCTCACGTGTCTCTTGAGAATGTGCGTAAATGAGTCTTTTTGCACAGAGCACTTTATTGCTCTGAAAAAAAGGTAAGTGAAGTTATATTACCTTGCAAGTAAAATACTTTCTTAGTGTTAATGTTAGCTAGGGGAGATCTTGAGGTACTTCATGTAATAGCAGTGTCTTGAAGAGACCTTACCGTGCTGTAGCAGATAAACCGCTCCATTTCCCCACCTTTCTTTTTGTAACAAAGTCATGTAAGTGTACTGCACACCACAAAGGATGTGGATGGGGGTATTATGTATTCAGAGCATTTCCTTGCTACATCACAAATATTTTGCAGATGGAGTAGCACGTGCATTTGTAATAGACAGCAGAACAACAGGTTCTTGACTGTAAAGAAACCAAATATTGTATTTTTAAAGAATCGTGAAACAGTTCCTGAAGTATTTCATGCTCATTCGGTCACATTTTAATAATTCAGAATTGCTGCCACTTAATAATGTGTTACACAAATAGGTGACTGAGGTTGCAAGAAGAAATGAGGAAGAATCCATTAGTGGCATTTATGAGCAATGGCTATTACGATTCTTTTTTTCCTGAAAAATGTTTTCCTAGCCTCATGTCAACGATAGTAGACACAATAGTTTATAGTTAACTCCAGCTGATTTAAGCTATTTTTTATAAAATCATACATTAAGGTGATGCAATTATGGTCTAGACAAGCAGATTGTGTTAGGAGTTACTCCTCTTTGTTTATTCTTACTCAAGTGTGGTTGCTGTACAGTGACTGTGCAGGGAACCTTTATTTTCTTGGCAGGTGTTAAAGGCTTGCTTAAGGGGAAAAAAACCACTTGGCAGTGTTTGCCCCGTTAGTGGCTTTCCAGTCTTCAGTCCTGCCGTGAGAGAAGAAACTCTTCTCAAGTCCTTGCAGCCCTGCTCCCAGGCCTTGTGAGCTGCGCGCTGCCGTGGCGGTTCTGTGCAGGCGCTTGGACCACGGCACTTTGGAAGCTGCTGCAGTGATTGTTTGAGTCCAGAATGAGGGAGGGATCAGGAGTTCAGGCAGTGGGAGGGGGCTGCAAGCTGCACTGTTTGGTTTGGGGCGTGTTCTGCTTTTCTCACTCAGTTGGCTGAGGAGGGCAGATCCACTCAGAAGTTTCGTCAGTGTGTGGGGTGTATGTGCTTGAGGATCTGGACGTCCCCAGAGTGGCACTCCAGTTTGCAGATGAAGTACCTTGCCTAATACAGGTGATTTCTGAAGCCAGGGGGGTTTGTTGGTTTTAGTGCTGGGTTTATTAAACTGCAGTGGGAGTTTGAGTAGGCAGGAACAAGAGAAGGAATTTACAAAGAGAAAAACTGGCTGGTCTCCCAGCAGGAATTTTTTCCCCTTTTCTATATTACATTCATGGAATAGTTCTTTGTCATTTGTTTCTGTTGTCTGTTTGTTTCTGTTGCCTATAGCAAAAAAGATCATGTTTTAAAACAGTTGCCAGGTCCCCCTTCCCCGTGTTTTCCTCGCACGTTTTCTGGGCATTTTGGGGGGATTTGGGGAGGGGAGGGCGATGGAGAGCTCTTTTCCTTTTTTTCTTGCCTTCCCCCAATGTCTTTTCTATATAAACTGTTTCTAAAAGGAGACAGGCTACAGGGTAAAAAATTCCCACACCAGTACTTTTACTGAAACTTTGGGAAATAATAGATTGTGATTGGTTGTATGGATATGGCTGCACCTATGGGTGAAGTAGGTTCTACTTGTTGTTTCAAAGAACAGACTACATTGCAATTCACAAGTTGATTTTTTTCCCCCGTTTTTGAAGCCAGTGAATAGTTACCTGAAGTAAATAAAAGTTTAAAGTGTGACATAGCTGTTCTCTTTGCCACTAAGGCATCATTGGCAAATGCAGGTCTTTCTGAGAGAGCCTTTCGGTTACGGACTTGCAAGGGGACAGTGACATCTTGAGGCTGTCCCTCCTGCTCCCTGTAAGCCTGTCCTGCCCCTCCTGGTTCTATTGCACGGCAGATCTCCAAGCTGAGACCGAGCACTGAGCAGTGACACATTTCCATACCCAAAGCAGCAGGGCTCTTCCTGCTGTGTGCTTTATCTTCAGACTTTGATCAAAGCTTCCGTTAAGCTGTCTGGTAACAATACATGAGTGTCCTCTTCACCAGAAGTTACGATGTTTATATATTTTAATGTGTCCTTTTCGGTTGCCTTTGGAAAGCTTTAATCTAGTCCCTTATTTTTCCCACTCGGTGATGAGTTTCTATTTCCCTTTACATTTTGTCTGCTACCTCATTTACTACCCAAAATTGATTTAACAGCGAGGAAGAAAAAGGTCATGTTTTACTAGAATTTTTGTAATTTGTTTTCTGAACTTACCATAGTTTTGAATGTAATCTGTTTGAACTACCAGAAGTTCTTCTGTCCAGCTCATGCTGTGCTGGTTGGTGTTTTCACCTCATCAAGGGTTGTGTGTACAGCTCAGGACCCCTGGAAAGCCTGCTCGTGGGAATGTATGGAATTGTAGGACACTGTTGATTGTCTTCCACTCTCTCTTTTCTATTTCATGCACCTGTTTTTGGTGGGATAGTGTCTCCTGGAATCTTCAGAGCCTGTTTCAGCACCTGTGTTACTTTGCTCTCACTGTTTCTTCTGAGGGCAACAAGAAGGGCTTCCTGTACCACTGGTTGAGGTCACAGCATTTTCTAACCTTCATTTAAATATATCCTTAGTTCTTTTCTGGAATTAGCCTTTGCCTGGATGTTCTTTTTGTGTATTCCTACCACATTTTACTTTTTTTTAGAAAATGGATGTGCCCTGTGTCATTTGAAAAAAAGGTAATTGGAACTAACTATAAAACCTGCACAGTGCAAGACTCATTCAAGAAAACATAATGGATAAAAATTTTCTTAACCGACCAAAGAATATGGTTATATAGGTACTAAAATGTTAGGAAAATTTTTTGTTCTCTTTGGATTTTAAATACTGTGCTAAAGGCGTATTTTCTTGAAAAACTCCGTCACAGCAATTCATAAAAAGCTCTCTCCGAGCAAAGATTTTTTGGTTCATTTAGTTTTAAACCAAAGATTGATAATCTAGCACAGTCATCTTTTCAGTGAGTGAGTGGAGGCCTTAATTCTAACCTGGAAAGTAATGCACAGACAAACCTCTTTGTACACAGTTAGCTGGTGTCTCTGGGCTGGCTTCTGAGGCAAATTATGAGATGAGTGTCTTGGTTCTATGGACGTTCTTGTCCTGGGTGATGCTTCGGTAGCACAGGAACTTCCCCTCTCTTACCCTTTGAGAGATTCTTTTCAGAGCTGTTCCTCAAAAAAGCAAAAACCAGTAAGCAGTAAATACATAGAAACCAGGAAGCAGCAGGACTTCAAAGCTGAGCAGCTGACAAGAGTTTCTCCTGACGGGTTCAGGTGCGTAAGTGCCATTCCTCAGACACCTCTCAATTATCTCATCCTGTGGGATGTTACCATTTAGCATTGCCTTTGCCTGTTTACAATATTCTGAGCAGAAACGTATATGGAATATTTCCATATGGTGTGTGGTGACAAGGAGGTAGAAGGGCTAGCTAGTTTTATTCATGATGTTTCAAACCAGGGAAAGCCTTATCAGGATTTATAGGTGAATATGTGCACAAGTTCACATTAGGAACTTTAGGGACAGATCGTGCAACTTTTACCTCAAATCCAGTCATAAGTCTTTTTTTCTTTATTTTTGAGAGAAGCCTGCAGTACTCAGCAATGGTACAAATGTCTGTCCTATGAGATACCTATTCACAGTGGGATCATAGTACAAAGCACAACACGACAAAAAGGCTCATCAAAAATAAAATTAATCTTGCATTCAGTTTTGGTTAACTGACAGCAGTCCTTGAAATAACTTCGTCAGTGCAAAGTGCTTTCATTTAAAAATGCCCTGAAAAGAAAGGAGGTTGACAAATGCTGACAAGAAATTGTAAGTCTGAGAGGAGGAATAAAGGTGGTCACAGTTTGATTTGCACATCAAAGATGGTTGGTTGATTCTCTACATTCAGATGTGCATTAATTTTTGTTCGATAAGTTTTGTTACTGCTGTGAATATAGAATATGTATAATTCAGAAGCATCTGGTCAGTAGAAGGAGAATGAGTGTGTAGAATAGAACTTAAAGGTCGATATGGGTACATTGCAGGCTGTCTAATGCCTAATTTATTCCCACTGAGTTTTCTGGTTTTAGGTTTGAATTTTTATCTCAGTATCCCTTAATGTTTCCACCTATCACTGCTGTTCCCTGTTTTAACTGTGCATTGGCTCTAAGGTCTTTTTGGTTTTCCTTATTTTGGTGACTACATTCCTTCCACTTTTAAACACTTGGAATGTTTAGGCACTGTGAAGTATTATTAATTTTGTAAAGCTCAGGAGGGAGAATGAAGACTGATTTCGTTGTGAAACAGATTGCTCATCTCATTGTCTCTGGCCTAGCTTGAACTCTGTTTCCAATCCGTGTGTACAGTCAAAGGAAAAACATTATTAGAGTAAGGGCTTTCTGTGTTATTTAATGACATTGTTTTTACATAGAACGTTGTGCAGTGCAACTCCACCACTTACACAGGACACCTGTCAGCGTGGTAACCTGCTGTGTAATGAGACAGCTGGGAACAGTGAAAACCTGTTTGCTAAATGACTCTTCTATTTTCTTTTTTCATTGTTGTGGAAGTTAAAGCTAAATAGTATTTTTCCTGATTTTCACACAGTTTTGAAGATAATGTTGTTTGGCCTCCATGTACTAATACATATCTCCTACATCTTAATTTTCTGTGTTTGCTTTTTTAGATCAACTGGTTATTCTGAGGTGATAGTTGTTGTTGGAGGCTGTGAACGAGTTGGAGGGTTTAATTTGCCGTACACAGAGTGCTATGATCCCGTCACAGGAGAGTGGAAGTCACTGGCTAAACTTCCAGAGTTTACCAAGTCTGAGTATGCAGTGTGTGCTCTGCGGAATGATATTCTTGTTTCAGGTGAATAATCATAAAAAACTCAAGAGTTCTTTCTTTGCTTGCTTGGTTGGTTTTTGTTATGTCCTGTTTGTGGGGTGTGTTTGTTTTGGTTTGCTTTTTAAGTAATGTGGCAGATCTTTGTCCTGTGAACTTCCAGAAGCTCAGCTGAAAGTCACTTTCTGCTGTGAACATCAGCCCCAGCACAATCTTACTGTAAACAAAAGTGTTTTCTGGAGTTTTTGTTTGGCATGAATCTGCAGTTTTTTACAGCTGATTCCAGGACATCAATTGTATTTAAAGAGACCAGCTAATGGCCGCTTTGAAATACAGCAGGAGCCCGTGTGCAGCAACAGCTGGGAAAACTACAGGCAAAAAACCCCAAGCAGGCTTTTCCCAGCAGCATAGTCAGTCCTTCAGCAAGGGAAAACTACAGGGTGCAGCTGATGCTTTAGACAGCAGGCTCTGTGTGTTGGTTTAACCCAAGAAATCGTCTCCTCAGGTGTGTGTGCCTGTGCCATCTGAACAGTGAAACGAAGGAGATGCTCACAGAGCGGGCAGAGGAGCAGCGGCTGGGAGGGATGAGCCACGGGCAGGGGATTTCGAGGGTCTCACCAAGGTGGTGACACTGCAGGAAATCTGAAGAGCTTGGGCAAAAGCCATTAAAATGCATTCCAATTTCAAGAAATAATCTAGTGTGATCTCAGCATTATGGCAAAGGAAAGCGTGAGGAAAAAACAACTTCCTATGTGATTTTATCTTTGAAATCCATGGCCAGTTACTTTTTCAATATAATGTATGAATACTGGTAGATCCTTACTTTATCCCAAAAGGGGATATAAAGTTTTCATTGCCCACTCTAGAGGGGCATGTTAATAGCTTGCATTACTCATTCAATAATTAATCAGATTGGCATATGTTTCATTTTAAAGGTGGAAGAATCAATAGCCGGGATGTCTGGATTTATAACTCTCAACTTAACATTTGGATCAGAGTTGCCTCCCTAAATAAAGGCAGATGGAGACATAAAATGGCTGTTCTTCTGGGTAAAGTAAGAGAAGTATATTTTATTTTTTTTATAGTGGGAATGTTTGCTGTATATAGGAAAACAGTGGAGAGAATACTTAAGTATTACTTTATATTTCGTGTCAAATAATTTTAAAAATATGTATTTTCAAATAAAATATTTTAAACAATTAGGCTCTTCATCAGTCAGACACTACCCATGGACATGAAAATCATCTTACTGCTCAGTCATTTATTTTCTGGGGTTTTTTTTCATCATTGAAGTGGCATATTTTCAAGAAGCAATTTTTTGGGAAGCAAAGAAGTATCTGGGTTTGCCTGTGCTTCAAAAGTGCTAACAGTTTATGTAGTTATTAACAGAAACTGATGCTACTGTGAATATCAGCAGTTTTATTTAATGTTTTATATTGAAATTAAGCAAACACGTGGAGTGTGGAAATGGGAGGTTTTGCTGTATTTTGAAGGCATATTTGCCTGAACACTAGTTCGGATTCCCTTAGTGAAAGTTAGAAAAGATGTGCATGTGGTGTCGTTTGATCTTCTCAGAGATGAAACGTGCAGCTAAGCAAGCTGAGCAAAGAAGGTAATCACAAATAATGAGGAGCTCTGCTTCCTAAACGTGAAAGAAGAGACAAGAAAGTAGAGTTTACAAACTGACAGGAGGAAATACTTCTGTAAGCAAGTAGGGAAAAAGCAAAATGCCAAAAAGCAGAGTTAACTCAGATGGGTTTTTGCTGCTGCTGTTGTTGTTGGACATTATCTAAAAAAGGAGAAATACAGAGAAATGCCTTTTCTAACAAATGCTATTCAAATAGGAAGTTTCTACAGCAGTATTAATAATACTATGCTTTGGCATGTGTTTGCAGTGTCATTCCACATGTGACTGAATGGAACTCTCCAGGGAGTCTTTACCTATTATTTTTAGACCATATTCTTCTCCTCCTGTGTATAAATTAGAAATTTGGTGAATGTATCCCTTGACAAACCTATCAAATTAGCTTTAAATCAATTTAATTCCATATTTAATTGCGATACCTACTGTGAACACGAAAGGATGGCAGTTCTCACCACTTTGTGCAGGTGTACGTGGTTGGAGGATACGACGGGCAGAACCGCCTGAGCAGTGTGGAGTGCTACGACTCCTTCTCCAACCGCTGGACCGAGGTGGCTCCCCTGAAGGAGGCGGTGAGCTCCCCAGCAGTCACCAGCTGTGTTGGCAAGCTCTTTGTCATCGGGGGTGGCCCTGACGACAACACCTGTTCTGACAAGGTCAGTTGTAGCTCTGTCGGGTTCATCTTCTGTCCACAGCAAACAGCTTTGCTGGTTTGAGCTGTGTTGAGTTCATCTTCTGCTCACAGCAAACAGCATTGCTGGTTTGAGCTGTGTCAGGTTCATCTTCTGTCCACAGCAAACAGCATTGCTCGTTTTACCTGTGTCGAGTTCATCTTCTATCCACAGCAAACAGCATTGCTGGTTTGAGCTGTGTCGGGTTCATCCTCTGTCCACAGCAAAGAGCATTGCTGGTTTTAGCTGTGTCGGGTTCATCCTCTGTCCGCAGCAAACAGCATTGCTGGTTTTACCTGTGTCAGGTTCATGCTCTGTCCACAGCAAACAGCATTGCTGCTTTTAGCTGTGTTGAGTTCAGCTTCTGTCCACAGCAAACAGCATTGCTGGGTTTACGTGTGTCGGGTTCATCTTCTATCCACAGCAAAGAGCATTGCTGCTTTTAGCTGTGTTGAGTTCCTCTTCTGTCCACAGCAAACAGCATTGCTGGGTTTACGTGTGTCGGGTTCATCTTCTATCCACAGCAAAGAGCATTGCTAGTTTTAGCTGTGTTGAGTTCCTCTTCTGTCCACAGCAAACAGCATTGCTGGTTTAAAACCAGATGCTACAGGAGATCTGCTTGAACTGTCCTTTGCTGAGTGGAGTGTGGAATTATTCTAATACAAAAAATAGAGAGTAGAAAATGTTAATTGTCTTTCTCATGGATACATTGGTCATGTCATTGGCTTCACAAGTTTTGTGAATTCTTAAATGGGAGTGTTTGGAAAACAATATCAAATATTGTGTGTATGTATAAATTATTGATCTATAGATCTGCATTTACATTGACTGGTTTTGGGGGAGGTACTGCTGCTTTGTCTCTCCTTATGTGACCTGTGTGGGCATGCCAGGCTGCCCCTTCAGTTGGGCTTTGAATCTGAGAGGCCTGTCCTTGTTTCCAGGTTCAGTCGTATGATCCTGATACCAATTCCTGGTTGCTGCGTGCAACCATCCCCATTGCCAAGAGATGTATCACGGCCGTGTCCCTGAACAACCTGATCTACGTTGCTGGTGGGCTCACCAAAGCCATCTACTGCTATGACCCCATTGAGGACTACTGGATGCATGTACAGAATACATTCAGCAGACAGGTAATTACCAATCAAAAACTCGTAGACAGCTGAAAGGTAATTTTTGACATTGTTATCTTGGCATTAAATAAGTGGACATTTGCTTAACCTTGATAAAATCACATCTCTGATTCCATTCTTGGTTTACCTCTTCGTCTGTGTAACTCAAAACCTCACAGAAGAGGAAATTTCTAAACCAGTAGCTTTTCAGCTGGGTGTCACTGTTAGCCAGTCCAGACTTTGCTTGAGAGCTGTTACTGTTGAAGAACAGTGTCGTGGATGATGATTTCATTGTATAGAAATTACCTTCTGTTGCACGTTTTCATTTAGGCTGAAGGTAGTCATTTCCTTAAAACTGATTAAAGCCTTTCAATGTAACAGGAAGTACTGAAGGCTGTTTTTACAGTGTGAAAAAGCCCCACTGTGTAGCACAGAAAGTGTCTGACTTCAGCAGTGAGAGGTCTCTCACTTCCACACATGGGACACTGAGCAGGATTTGAACATGTGTCCCCTCAGTAGTGAAGTGTGTGTGCAGCAGTTACATTTCCCCATGTTTTTAAAACACCAATCCCATACTCTATGGTATTACCTTAAGAGAAATTTATTTTCCCAGCCTTCTGTCTGTTCCTCTGTTTTAATCTGTGTTCTCTATTTAACTGAGTATTTTTTCCATGCCTGCTTTTAAGGAAGAAATAAAACCCTATCTCTGTTTCAAGTAAGACACAGCACTGTCTTTTCTTGTGCACTCCTTTTAGTCATGCTTTTTTTTTCCCCTCCCCAGTTACATCCCTCTTCATTGTCTGTTACTCCTCTAAGGTGCTTCTCCTTGTTCCCACTCTTTGCATTAATAGTCCCTACTGTGGTCCCTCTTCTGAAAACCTTTGTTCTCCCCTCCTTTCCCTATCTCAGATCTTTAAATGGTAAGTGCTGTGTTCAGTTGTACTGCATTGTTTCCTTTGTCTGAACTGCACATAGTAAAGGGTTAGACCTGAAATAGTCTTTTCTGTAGGCTTCTGCTGCTGCTTTCCCTAATTTTTGTCCTTTGCGCACTGGCCCTTTCAGGAGGGAACATTATAAGCCAGGCTGTTTACAAAAGGCAGTCACAGCGCTGCCCTCCTGCACTGGGGCAGACACGCGTGAATCGAGTCTTGCTTTTTGAATGACCTTGTATTCCCTTGTGTTTTCTTGCAACAGGAGAATTGTGGCATGTCTGTGTGTAATGGAAAAATCTATATCCTTGGTGGAAGACGGGAAAATGGTGAAGCCACAGACACTATTCTTTGTTACGACCCTGCAACGGGCATTATCACGGGAGTAGCAGCCATGCCCAGGCCAGTCTCGTATCATGGCTGTGTGACCATTCATAGATATAATGAAAAAGGCTTTAAACTGTAATTTTTTTTTTCTTGAAAAAAGAAGAAGAATGAATCCAGTGGTCTGCTGCAAGACAGGCTTTTTAAAGATTCCTGAAGTGGGAATTCCCTGCCTAAGTGTCATATGAAAATTATATCCTGTGCCTTTAGAAAAAGGGTTAATTTAACTTACCAAACAAGTCTAGAAACCTATCCAGTAAGCAGAGTTCAGTTATATCTGCTGTGGGCTCTGATATGAGAGCAGTACATTGTACAAGTTGTTGGAAAGTTTGCCCTATGTGTGATCAGGAATTAAAACCTTGGAAGCTTTTTGGGGAAAGTGCCTTCAGCATTTGTGCCTGTGTCTTTAAAAGCAATATCTGCAAGGTGTTTCTGGTTCTGCTAATGGGAGAAATATACATAGGCAAGTAAATCCCAAAGAATCATCTAGGATAATTATCTGCAATTTTAAAAACTCAGTTATAATTCATATGCATCATTCTTACCAGCAGATTACTTGGCATAACCAGGTAGGTTTTTTTTGTCAGATCATGCATGGGTTGGAATTTCAAAAAAAAACAACAAAACCACAAAAAGCAAAACACCAACAAAACAAGCTACATTGGACAAATACAAGAATTTTTGAGGAATGCTTTCTTCTGAAGGAGAAACTGGTTGTGTGGTGAGCCACTACAACACACTGCAGTGATGACTGTGTACCTTAACCCTGTGAAACTTATTCATAGTGTTGATGAATGTCCAGCAAAGTACAAGGCTACATGACATGGAAAACCAGTGGGTTCAGGCATGCATCTGTGAGGCAAAGTTTGAATCCCAGTTTTTACCTTTCTGAATAGTATGGGTGAAGGCTGACAGTTATTGGGTTCACTCCTTGCTCACGGCAATGTCTAAACTATTTAAGATATAAAAGGATGTTCAACTCTGCATTCTCCCAGTTTTCTGAATCGCATTATAAATTACCTGATGATAGAGGTGGGGACTTGAGTTTGTGCCCTACAGCTTGTAAATTGGTGTTTTGGATGTCTCATCTGCAGAGATGGCAGAGTATCCACCAAGTATGTCTTGGCCTTTCTTCAGATAATCACTTACTGTAGCACAGTTAAACTACTGGGTAAGCTGCTTGGCCACAGAGAAAGAAGTTCTGGAAAGGTCCCTCCTTTCACCAGAAAAATATCTGTGGACCTGTCTGTGTAGCCATATGACATGTTTTGAATAATTTTGAAGCCTAGGAAGCACCTGTATTTTGATGCACCACCATTATTGGGTTGGGTTTTTTTCAGTAAAGGTATTTTTTTAAGTCCTACCTAGATTTTTGTATTAGTACTCCTTATTTCCAGTACACAGTTGTACAGTTGAGGCACAAAGTTCATAAAATTTGAAATAGCACTTGAGAGTTGGAAAATGAATAGGATTGACTGTGTACCAATTTCCTGTAAATCACCAAAAACCTCAGGAACTGCCTTTCAAAGGAATTCTGAGGACAGCAGCCAGTAAGGAAGTTGGTCAGTGCCAGGGCAGAAAAACCCTATAAAACCCCTGCAGAGCCAGCCCTGGCCTCAGGGTTCTGGTCTCTGTGCTTGCTCAGGAGGGTGAAAACAAGCACCATCTCTGGAACGTTGTTTGTTCCACTGGACTTTCCTCATCTGTTTTCCCAGAGTATTTCTTCATGAGATGGAAATTCTGACCCTCAGTGAAGCTCTGCCAAATTGAGAGTCACCATTTTCAGTAACGTGGTCATGAGTTTTAAAGAGCACTGGGAGCTGCACTTCGGGATGCATTAACTTGTAACCTCAGGAAAGGACACAAATTGTAGTTTCTGACTGAATACCAAACACTGCTTTGGATATGGTAAGAATACTGATAAAATACAAATCATTGCATATCAGTGATGCAATCAGGAGGTCAGTCCCTGAGCATGTACATTCACATTGCCCTAAAAAGAAAATCCCTTGCTAATGTAAGACAAATGAATCAGATAAATTAATCCTTTTCTAGGTTTCATCTGTTTCTGCTCACCAAGTTTTACTTAGAAATGGCAATTTCAGTACCTGTGAATAAGGTCTGTTGATTGCAATGGTAATTGCCCTGTAACTGATTTTATGTATTAATGGTGTATATAGCTTGTGCCATCATTGTAAATGGAAATGTCAAAGACTATAGGAGCACTTAATTAGAGATGCAATTTGAAAAATATCCTCCTTTCCTTTGATTTCCTCTTGTTTGTATTCAGACTTGTAATGTTGTCATGCTATACTGTTTTTAAACAGTGCTTATTCTGTAGGTGTAGAACAGTGTCATTTAATCTGTGTTTATAATACTGCACTACTCTGTAAATAACAAGATACTGTTTTCCATGGTTTTGAAGATTCATTTTATAGTTTAGTTGTCTTTTCTTAACAATTTATGTACTGTTACTGTTACCTATTTTTGAAAATGACAGTGTTTAATGAACCAGTAAATGCAGAAATGTAGATGCAGAAAACTTCTGCTTACAGTTCTTGAGAACCTGTATCAAAGCTGAACAGTTAGAGGTGTGGAGCACTGCTAAATGGCAGTTCCTTATGCAATCATTTCTTCAAAACAGGCAGTGAGTTTTTCTACTTGCTTGTTAGCTCTGTAAATAATTTGCACTTATGGCCTGCTCTGTTACAACAATTATTTTTAGATGCACTAGCAAAGAACAATTTGACCTTGATTTAATGAAAACGTACCATTTTTCTAGAAGGATGCATTAATTTGGAAGTTGCATTCCTGAGCCACTTGTTCTCCAATGCATTTCACTTAGGTATAGATTAATTCCAAGATTTAAACTCTCACTCCTACGCATATCTAGATGCTTGCAGTTTATGGGCTTGAGCAGCAAGTTGGTTTTAGTTTTTTCCTTTGTCTCAGCTAGGAGAGAGAATTAGTAGTGTCATCTACTATAATCAAAATATTTCCATCATAAATGGTAGTAGGTTTGGGAGCTCTAGAGCACCTGCACAAAGATGTGACTTCAGTCTGACCATACATATGAGGGCTCAACCATCTCCAAGTCACACCTAAAAAATAAATTCTAAGAATTATCTTCACTCTGCTAAACAGAAATGAGTAGATATTTCTCTTCTCTGTTTTGATGTCCACTTCTGTTCTTAGCAGTGTGATGTTAATTGAAAAGACAGTTGATGCTTTGTTGCAGCCAGGCTTCTGGAAGGCTCTGAATCACTGATCCGTGCACCACATGCAGCCTCGAGCCCTTGGCATTCCCCTTTCACAGCCACCAGCCACGGAACATTGCCTGGCAGTCATGTAGGTGTACCTGGAGGCTCCTTCCTTGGTGATGGTTAAGTAGGCATAATTTGTGGAATCTCTTCCATTTTATACTGTGTGTCTGGTATGCGTTTGGGGGATTGGGCACTGTGCTTTCCCCTCCAGCACCAAGGGGTCCAGATTGTACTGTTATTTTTTTTCTTTTAATTGGCACCAATGCAGTTCTCATCAAAGATTGCTTTGTTTGTACTCTCTTGAAGCAAAGATATGAATGCAAATTATGTTGATATGGACCCTTATCATAATTTACTGAAGCTTTTTAAATAGTATTTTTAGCATGGCAAAGTTTTGAGACAGGCTGATGATGGAGGAAGAGGAAATGCTCACCTGGACAGAGATTCAGAGGAAGCTTTGGTCACCTGTGCTTGAGACCAAGGACACTTACTGCCTGTTCAGTTTCTTTCCCAAAATAGCTGAGTTCACCTCATTATCTTAGGTAAAAACTTTGTTTATCCTGTTTTTCTTTGACTTGCTGCAAGGACAGAACAAGAAGCAGGCCAACTCACTGCCTGTGACTTGAGGCTTCCCCCCTCTTCCGAGGTGTTGGTCAGCAGAGTCCAAGCTGCTCCAAAGAGCAGAGACAGGAGAAACGCACCGGGACGGGCTCAGAGGGGGCAGGAGGAGGCCCAGTGTGTTTGGGGATTGTAGTTTGGCTGGGCTTGCTGAAACCAAGGTGTTCTGGATGCTCCTAAGTTTGCAATTCCAGATGCTGAAACTCAGGTGGTAAAATTGTTTCATATGTGTCAAGTCACTGAACTCAGCTGGAGCAGTAAAGATGCAGATATGTTTATGGTCTGGAAGGCCAGGGGTTCACTTTTCTGAATTGCCCAAATAGGCAAGCAGATGTGGGGTTCCCTTTTACCACTGGAGGTGGCAAAAACCAATTCGAGAGCACTAAGAAACTCACAAGACTTGATCACTGTGAGGCACAATGAATACTTTCATCTGATGAAGTCTCATGTACACAAGGAATTACAAATGAAATGATGATTTGTGCCTGGTTAAAAAAATCTGAGCACCGTATACTCAGCAAAGGAGCCTACAGGGTAAGATGAAATTTCTAAGCAGAAACCTGTCATCTGGTTGGGGGCCAAGCAGTGTTTTGGGTTTTGTAAAACATGTTTAGCACACAAGTTTCCTCAGTATGAAATTATTTCAGATGGCATTAATTAAAATGGATCATGACTGTGTCAGTGCTGTGAGCAGTGCCACAAACCAGCAGCCTCCCACCGAGCCCAAGCCAGCTGTGACTCCGTGCTCTCCGCACGCTGCCTTTGTGTCAGCTGCCTTCCCTAAGCAGTGTTACACACAAGTGCACGATGACATTACTGTCTAAGAACTGTAAGCTATTTACAGGAATCTTTCTTTTTTCCTACTGTAGAGATCCAATCTATGCTAGTATGTTTATGTGTGCACATCTGTATGTGAATAATTTTGTGATCATTTTCTGATAGTGCTGATACAAGTGATGCACATAAAGGCCCTGTGTACAGCTTGTTAATAATGTAATTAGGGCTTAGTTTTTATCATTAGCTCCAAAGAAAATAATGTGTGTTAATTTCGAAAATACCCGTGCCTTGAATTCACCTATATTTTTATCTATTGTGAACAAGAGCTTGGATTACTCCTCCCAGTTTGTTACCTTTATTATGATTGGTCTTACTGTCCAGACTGCTAAAGTCCTCCTAGGAGAAATCTTGCTGTTCATTAATTAGAACAGTTAAGCTTCTTGTTTAGAATATGCCTAGAATGCTTCCATTATTATAATGCTATGGCAGATTTAATCTAGGGAAATCGATGTTTGTTTTTTTCTATTTCTTGTTTCCAGCACGCCTCAGTGGCAAAGGACTGAGTTTAGTCTTTGACTTCCTGTCCTTAACATGTACAGTTTCTTGTATTAGTCAGTAGCCCCTGTGGTATTTCTGAACTCTCTGAAGTCATCAACCTCTTGTTCAAGATACAAAATATGAAGCAATAATGTGGTGCAGCATGGCAATAAGCAAATCAAGAGACTTGAATGTAATGTACTGTTACTAATTTCATCTGTGTAAATGCTGGACCTATGAGTCATTCTCCTTTTGGTGCACCTGTAGCACTTTGGAGTCGGATTAATAGGAACTACTTGGCCATGGAAAGAGAGTTTACCTCCTGAACTGTTACTCATATGATATTTTTGCCTGAAATCATATTTCGATTTTCCTTTTTTTTTGCCGAGGAAAACAGCAGTTCTCGTTATTCCTTGCCAGTTCTTTTATTTACTGAAACATAAAAGCTGTAGTTCCACGGAGAGCTGATCTTGCCCTCAAGAACAGCCTGGTGCAGCACAAATGACGTTTGAACAGGAAAGCTCAGACCACTTACTGTGTGCCAGAGTCAATGTAATGGATCTCACATATAACATTAAGGTCTTCAGATTGTGCTGACAGTAGAAAAGTGATTTCGTAATGTAGCACAATTGCAATAACACCTGTTATATTTAAATATACTTCTTGCATAATTCTTTGAAAGTTTTTTAAAGTTCAGTGTATCTAATAAACATTTGCCTTTTGAATAGTTCACTGTGGCTTATTTAGTTTATGAGAAGTTCCAGGGTGGGGCTTGGTGGTACAAGGAGGAAACTCCCTCCTGGTTTTTTGGGATTATTTAACTTGTTGGATTCTGCCTCTCGTGCAGTCTCTTGTGTATTGATCTGTTCTCCTGCCTCTCAGTCTAGGCGTTTTCCCTGCTCGTCTTTCTGTCCTTAACATGGAACTTGCTACCAAGGGGAATAAAGGCAAGCTGGAGGCTGCACAGAAGAGTAAACTTGAAAGAAAACTAGAAAAAGTAAAAAGCAGGAGGTGGGATGTGAAATACTGGTTAGTCCTGGGTATTGTGATGAGAAAAGAATGTGAATGGATGTGGAAGGCAAAACCAGCATGGGAAAAGGTAACAAACCATTGGGAAGGTGACTGGCAAAACATGGGTTGGAAAGAATCCTGTAGAAGGTTTATTCTCCTAAAATTAGAGGCTTGGCCATCCCGAGATCCCACACACACGTGGCAGAGCAGGGGGCAAGAGTGTGGTAGAGCTACAGAAAATGTGGCAGGCCCGCAGTGCCTGCTGCAGTTCTGCGGTGAGGCCAGGCCTGGGTGCAGCCACAGAGTGGCTCTTTCCAGAGTGCCAAAAGCAACTTCCAATCAAGTTCCAATTCAGTGCTTGCAGAAACTCACCTTACTCCAGAAAGAAGTAATCTGGAAAAAATGAAAGGGAATCCACAGACTGCAAAGCAATGGAAATATTTTTGAGAGCTGGAAAGCACACTTTAAGATAGTTTAAGTCTTAAACCTAGTCAACTGGTAGCAGTATTCTAGCAACAGCTTCTTCCTCTTTCCATTAAGCAGAAATAAGGAAGAAAATAAAATTGAACTACATTACAGTCATTCCTGGTTAGCGGGATACTAATTTGAGTTTAAGAACAGTCTCCATCGATCTGCCACACTTCATGTTTGTTGCTTGGCAGAAAGAAAGGCTAGTAGTGTCAAAAAGGATAGTAGCAATCCTGAAATCAGAAGAAAAGAGGACTTTAAGGGCTAAGCTTTGAACATTCAGCATAGACTTGCTAATCAGTGGCCTCATAAATAAGTTTGCAAATCCAGGAGTGAACAGGATGTTAATTTATGGTGGTTTAGGGCTCACTGCATGAAGCATGAGACTGCCACAGATCATAGCATTAATGCTGTTAGCTGCACCTGACAGAGGTGTTGCAGCCTGGCCAGAACCAAACACAAATCATGGCATTAACTGCACTCATTTGTACTGGTTTCCCTCTGACTTAAGAGATATGATGAGCACTAAGTATGGTGTAAGGGTTTTTTGAACCCCATTTAAGGGGAGGCCAGGGCTCCCATCCTGGCCCATGCTGTGGGCTCCTGCTATCTTGCACCACAATCAGCCCAGGACCCATTTCTTGGGTCTTTTCTTTTGCTAATCATAGAATCACAGAATCCATTAGGCTGAAAAGACCTCAGAGATCGAGTCCAGCCTCTGACTGAACATCACCTTGACAACTAGACCAGAGCACTAAGTGCCACATTCAGTCCTTAAATACCTCCAGGGAAGGTGACTCCACCAGCTCCCCGGGCAGCCCATTACAATGTCTTATCACCCTTTCTGTGAAGAATGTCCAACCTGACCCTCCCCTGGCGCAGCTTGAGCTTACGTCCTCTCATCCCGTCCCTTGTTCCCTGAGAGCAGGGCCCGACCCCCACCTCCCTACAACCTCCTAGAGAGCCACAAGGGGCCCCCTGAGCCTCCTTTTCTCCAGGCTAAACACCCCCAGCTACCTCAGCTGCTCCTTCTCACACCTGTGCTCCAGACCCTTCCCCAGCTCCGTTGCCATTCTCTGGACACACTGCAGCACCTCGATCATCCTTTCGTGAAATATCTTCCACGCTAAAAAGTCTTCCTCAAATCTTTTTACACGTTAAAACACGATTGTTCCAGGCAGCAAGTCAGGATCAAGTCACTGCGTTCGTCTCTCCATAAGGAACTCGACCACGTCCCTCATCTCGGTTTCTCGGCTCTCTCGGGCGAGCGCCCGCTCTGCCCACAGCCTGTGCCCGCCCGCGGCGGGGGTGGCGCGGCCGGGGCTCCCCGGCCTGGCCGCTCCGCCCTGAGGAGGCTACCCGGCCCCGCAGCCCCGGCTCGGCCGCTCCGCCCTGAGGAGGCTCCCCGGCCCCCCAGCTCGGCCGCTCCGCCCTGAGGGGGCTCCCCGGCCCCTCAGCTCAGCCGCTCCGCCCTGAGGAGGCTCCCC
>VWPU01010930.1:0-49500 GCA_013398955.1 Callaeas wilsoni
CGAGAGCCCGCGGGTGGCGCGGGAGCGGCCGCGTTTACCCCGGCGATGGGCGTGAACGCGGAGCAGCAGCGCCCGGCCGGGCGCCGCCGCGGCGGTGCTGCCTCCCACGAGGGAGCCCGGCGGAGATGGGGCGCGGGGGCGGCGTGCAGGGCACCGCTGAAGAGCCGTTTGGGCCCTCCGGGGACGCGTCCCTCCCCCGGGTGGCTTTGTCCCGGCGGCGATGCCGTGCCGCGGGCAGGGCCGGCCGCAGCCGCCGGCAGCGCTGTCCGCAACAGGCTGGTCCCGCCCGCAGCGCCAGCGCATCCTGCCCGGGAACAGGCGTAGTGGTTTTAATATAAAGATCCCTGCAAAAGACAGAGATCTCACGAAAATTTGTATTATGAGAGAAAAGGAAGTGCTCTCTGTCTGCTGGGTGGCAGCAGGACTTGGGAGAGGCCCCCTCCTGTCCAAGCACCCTTGACTGTTCCGCCTTTGTGGCTTACCAAAACCCTTCCCAAAAGGGTGTGTGCACGTGGAACAGACGGACTCGGATGGATGCAGAATTTCAGGGTGTTTAGCGTAGCAATAGTTTCCTAAACATTGATGTGGGAAAGCTACATGCATTTTAAAAGTTTGTAATGTGCACTGGTAATGTTTCAGTGTGCTTGGGAGATGAAGTGGCAGAGATGGGAAGGTAGCATGTGAAGTAGGACTTGTAGGACTATGTTGGAGGATACTGCAATTTCGGTAAAAGCCAGAGCTGGTAAGGATGGATACTTTGTAACTATCACATCCTCCTTGCACCCCCTCCCAGACTCAGAAGAGCCGTCCTGCCTATTGGTGTTCTGTCTTGTATTCCTTCGCACTTGTCTTCTCTGGTTTATTTCACAAGCCCTCTAGTTGGTTTTTGTTTTGTTTTGTTTTGTTTTGTTTTCCGCAGAACTAGTAAACATTCACAAATGCTTGTGAGGTGTGAGACATTATGCCAGTGTCTGTTGGTTTTTCTCTTTTGACTTCGTACATTCTGGATCGGCTGCGTGCTAACATGGAGCTTGGGGCACAACCACTGCGAGCATTGTCTGGGGGATGGAGAAAAGTTACAATATTCTGTGCCCATAGCAACCTCCAGAGCAACCTGGAAATACAGAAATAATTAATATATCTTTTTTTCCCTAAGGTTTTGATTCCTGACAATAATAGCGATTAGTTGAGAAATTGAGATCATAAGCAGATTGCTGATGGTTGTCAAGCGCTGAGTGCAGTTGCTAGTTCCTGTGACTGCGACAGTTGTTATACCTACTAACAATTATATTGCCTACAAATTTAGTCAAGGATTTCTATTCCAAAACCCAGTTCCATAAATCAAAAACATTTTAAAAGTCTAGGTGTCTGCAAAAGGGCCAAAAGTGTGTGCAGTGCAGGGAAGGGAAGGAAGCCCCCATGCCTGGAAATATTCAACGTCCGGTTGAACAGGTCTTTGAGCAACCTGATCTGGTTGAAGATGTCCCTGCTTATTGCAGGAGGCTTGCACTACATGGCCTTTAAAGGCCCCTTTCCAACACAAATCATTCTGAGATTCAAAGTTGCATTAAGATGATCCAGAAACCAAGGCATGGCTTTCCAAATGATACATTTAACTGTATGTTGCCTTTGCTTCGCGGATGTCACCTAAAGAAGGATTCTAAAAGAAAGTAAAATTGTTCAGGAGACTTCTGAAAAGTGGAGATCTTCTGATGGGTCTTTCCTGTCTAGTAGGAAAATACTATTTTATAGACATAAATCTGATTACTAACCCACAAAATACCAGGATACTTTCAATGCAAACAGTTCTTAGATACAATGTTTGCAAACTGGACAAAAATCAGGCCAAAATAAGTGGGCCCTTTCATTGATACTCTCGTCGTGATTTCAGTTTTACTTACTGTGTTGTGAAATTAAGTTCATTTCAAGTGATTGTTTAATGCAATGAGGAAACTACTGCTAGTTTACTTGCTTTCAAGCCCATGATATTCTGTGCTACAGGCATATTATCTTAAATCAAAGAAAATGACACATTACTATACCCAGTATCCACTGGAGATACCAGTGGGTAAAATGTGATCTATCTGCACATAACTTGTACAGTTAGGAGTTATTTTTATTTATATTGCTGTTCTAACCGTGTTATAGCACCTACTGCTATCAGCCTCATTTTTATTTTGAGGAACTGGTGACCTGAGCTGTGCTAAGCCATGACATAATGGAAGAAAGAAAATTAAATTACTAGGGAGAGAGATGAAAAGCTAGTGAGGGGAGTGCTGTTACAGAGTGCTACATTTTTACAAATGCTAAATGCAGCAGGTACATACAATTTTAAGTACATTTCCCAAGTCATACTGAAAGGCCAGCAGCTAATTTTATTTTCCCCACAAAAAGCTCATTTTTAGGTGTAGAATGCCTCTTGTGACTCCAACAGCTTCTTCATCCCATGACCAAAGGGCAGAGCCTTCATTTGTTGGCGCTCTGAAACCCTTGGGAAGGGAAATCGACACTGTGGTTAGGAAATTAATTTTCTTAAACAATTTTAAGGTGGAGGATTCTAGTTCTAGTTGTGCAGTGTACGGTTTCTTGTGCTCAGTCTCACAGCCTAATGAATCACTTTTACCTGATACAGACCCAAAATTTGCTGAAGTCAGTAATTCTTTCCACTTGGCAAGAAGGTGGTAGCACTTTTGCATAGCAGGTGGAATCTCAGCAGGGCTACTCTAGTTTCACTTTGATGAGGCATCCTCCCACCTGTCTCAGAAGTTCCTGAGTAGCAACTTGAGTTAAAATTGAATGTAAAGGTATTTTGACTTTTTCCCCCAAATACACGAACACATACTGAAGTCCACATTTAAACCTCCCTAGAAACAAAATTTACTTTTGTGAACTTTTTCTTTCTCTGTGCAATGTTAACAAGTTGTCTCTTATTCTTCACAATCTCTGAACCTCAGAGCCATAAAGCAATCTTAACGGATGACAACTCCTCCAAAAAAATACCTTAAATCCTTGTCCCTTTATATGAAATGTACCCTCATCCTAGTTGTATGATGGCCTCAAAAACTTTAGAAGCAAATTCAGTTTTTAGCTATAATAGTGGTAAAAGTGAACTTGAAAGGAAGACTCACCAGAGCTGGAAGGGATGTCAAACAGTACTTCTCAAATTAATTTGGGGTTTTTTTATTAAGCATCAGTTTGGGGCTTTGGTTACCTTCAGTTTTGCGGACACATTTTATTAATTGCAGTATAACGGTACTTTGGAAATACTTCACTTATAAAGACATCCATTTCTCCAGGTGACACCAGCGTAAAACCACACACACTTATCTGAATCCTCCCATATGCAGCTTGGTGCTGCAAACTGGCTTTACTTCATACCAACTATTCTGTATTATCTGTTGCAGACCACTGAAAAAATGGTGGAACTCGAAGACCACTAAATCGAAAATCAGAACAGGAGAGTGTTACAGGTATTTTTCTCTTTGCTAACTATAAAGAATAAGACAGTTCCTAGCATAATTTATCCAAACTTTGTTTTGTCATACGACGTATGAAGAAGACATGGGTAGGAACAGCTCAAGAACCAGTATATTCAAGAAAAAAATGTAGAAATTACATTTGGAAAAAAAATACAACTGCAGTGGAAGGATGTTATGCCTTTGTCCCTCTTAAATAAAGACTGTATATACTGGGGAGGAGGGTGAATTGGGAAAAGAAGCAAAAATCTAAATCAGTTAATTTTTCCTCCATGTAGAAGTCAACATGCTATGAGTACCCAGACACTGCACCAGTCAGGAAACTGCAGAAATGCAACTGTAACATGAGACTTACAGAAAACATGTCACAAGGGTTAAAGGAAATTCAAGACACAATAGGAATGAGATTACAGAAACTGCCAATGTTACATAAAACTTAAAAAAAAAATTCTGACTATTGCCAGTCATTTAATGTAAAAACAAATTTCTTAAATTCTAAAGAACTTTTTAAAGGATCCATCAAGTGTTTCTGTTCTAGCCCTCAGAATTTTTCCTGCTTTTTCCACTAGTTTGAAATCAGGTCTTGTACTTGTTAGGTCTCAGCTTCAGGTAGAAAAGAATTTCAAATACTTGAACCCTCTCCCCCAAGTTGGTAATGTTGTAAGAAAATTTTAAAATATTTTAACTAAGACTTATATCTGTGTGCATTAAAGGATATCAAGAAAACCTGTATTTGTTTCTCCTTTTCCAGGAAATTCCAGCAGGTACAGCCAGTCATTGTCAGTGCAGTACAAAGCAATGGTTCCTCCTCTATTTAAAAACAACAACAACAACAACAACAACAAAAACCACGAAACAAACTAAACAAAAAAAATCTGAATTACTGCAGTGCATTGCTGTTAAAAGATGTGAGTTAATGCCTCAGCATACCATAGAGAAGTATTTGCGGCTGCAGAACAACTCAATAAACTTTTCTGTCCCATTAACCAAAACACTTTCAGTTTCCAGCTTGGAGCAGGTGAAACCATAACAAATATTGCACAAGGACTGTTTATCTGTATCCAAAGCATTTTAATAAAGTGTTTATATGAATCAGGGCAAACTTATTCTTTCTTGACACTTCCACATTTACAATTCTTCTCTTTGAATTCTGGCGGGACTTGATGTGGCATAGCAGTTTGTTTCTGTCTATTTACTGGTTTTATTGCAAGCAAAGGCTTAAAGGTCAAAAGGGACAAAGGGCAAACACAATTAAAATGTGCTGAGTGGGTTGCGTAATCAAAAAATCATATTGTGGGTGTTCATTAAACATCAGAGATGCCTATGGTTATGTGGAATACACAGCTGCACGGTGGTGTCTCTTCTGGGGCAGTGAAGCAGGGGCAGCTTCACTAACAGCAGCAGTCTGCATCTCAGCAGAACAGAGACGAAGCACGCGGTCTACTGGAAAGACAGTAATGTCACCGCAAAGGCAAAAGGATCTTCTCCACGTGTGCGTTCTTGCTTTAAACTGAGCCTCCAATAATACAGCTGTGTAAACACAATCATTTGTCCCTGCAGATGAGTAAGTAAAATACAGATTATCCAAAACTTGTGATTTGGATTATCCAAAACTATGCACAGTAAAAACTACTTCAGGACTAAAATCCAGCAATGTAACTTGCATTACAAGCTGGATGAGCTGCAGTGTAGACACTAACACCTGAAGCTGGCCCAGCACTTCCCACTTTAGGATCTCATTTCAGACAACAGAAATATTTGATTTCATAAACTGTCAGCCACTTGAACCAGAATTTTTAAAGCTCTGCCCCTTTTTTCTCAAGTGCCTTAAGCTTTGGAGTGAGAGTTTCAAATTTGTCAGGATTATGCTGGTAAAAAAATGTGCCTTTAGTTTTTCCTCTAAAAATCTATTTGTATTTAGCCAGACTACTTCTATAAGGAGCAAGGGGAGGATATGACCGTAAAAATCAGATTTTTCACACTCTCAGAACTGCCATATAAACAAATTGAGTTTTGCAACTAGATTTTCTAATCAAATTTTCCAAATATGCTAATGGATATGGCCCGCTCTTTTAATAGGACCTAATCTGAAACTGAATTCTGGTCTAGCTGTATATGGAGACAAAAAGAAGGAAGTCCTCTCTCTCGTGTTTCACATCATCTCCATGCATTTTTTTATGCCTGGAGGAGCTAGGATATCCTTACAGACAAACAAACTCATCACTTTTTCTACTGTAAAATATTAGAAGAAGCAGCATTTCTAGAGCTAAGTAGTAATTACAAACTTCTAAATATGTTAATATGGTATTGCTAAGATGTTAATTGCTACAATATTTCAAGATTTCCTTTATAGGAAATCTTTCAGATTTATTTTATAAGAACTGAATGCAAGGCATTCAAAAGAGTGCTAGTGTCTACACTATTTTCATGGTACTTTACAGCTGTATTAATTCTCTCTTCTGGACTTCTTTCCGTCTATGGAGAAAATGCAGCACCAACACATTTTGACATGAAAATTTCCTATCTTTACTCAGCTCCTATTTCTGCCACAAAAGGGAAGGGGAAAGTGCTAATTTTTTTTCTTTTTTTTTGAATGCTTGGCTGTGCAAAAATGTTTCTTCAGAGTAGTTTTTGGTTTGTATACATCCAGAGGGGAATAAATAAAGCTACTAGGTGGCCAGTGTTTTCGTACAATAGGTCAAGCTCTCTTGCTTTAAGATCTTAGCCCTTGAGTTTGGGTTCTTGCTAACCTGCAGTAATTTATTCCAGACTGATGATTTATCTTTGCATTGGACTGGACATTAAAATTCCTACTTGCTAATTTGCTTCCCCTCTCAAGATCAAGTTCCCAACCCCAACCCCAGATTTGTGTAAATAAATTTATCATTTCTTGTAAGATTTTCAATATTGCAATTTAACAATAGTATCATCAGATAATTTTTAGGTATTCATGGAGAACAAGAACTTATCTGAGAGCCTCATCTGTGCGCTCACAGGGTGTGGTGATTCCATTAGCTTTCCAAACAATGGATTTCCTGTGAAGGTAAACTTACACTCAAGAACAGCCCGGTCTGGTTTACAGCCTGAAATAGAAATGCGAAACATTTTATCTGTGGCTTATAGAGAAAATACTATCGGCTTTTCAAATAACAACCCCAGCTGTCCTCTTTCTCAGCATGGCCTTTGCAAGGGGTTTATGCACACGCTTTCAAAGAATGAGCAGCCAATAAAAGATCTGCTGGAGAAGGACAGTCTGCAGCACTGGCCTGGCATGTCACGTGGAACTCTGCTGCATTCTGGACATAAATACTTCTGTAAACTAACACCAGGCAAGACCAACACATTTTATTCAATTAAGCTTCCATTAGACTCAATTATTTTGTTTTCCTTTTGACTAATTTATGTGAATTTATTATTACATCAGTAGCTGCAATTGAAATAGTTCTTAAATTTCCCAAGGGCATTTCATTGTTATTGCGTCTATCAGTATTTGGCGCAAATGGAAAAACAGCTAATAAGCAAGCAAAATCAATTTATCGGTGCAATTTACTTATCAGCCCATTCTCACATCACATGTCCCACATGTAACTTGAACGACCAGTTTTTCCTTCCATTAGCAAGTACATTAAGAAAAAGGATCTACCTCCTAGCAAGTGCCAGATAAGCCAGATACTGTACCCCACCTGGAAATTTAAAAGTTATATGCAGGGCACTTGAATTGCATTCCTGTCTCTAGCAGCATTGGCACAAAGCAAGGATTGTGACTAACAATTAAGTATACACCATGGCTTTGTATCTCATAAAATAAAATAAACTCCCCACAGTCACAGAGTAACAGAAAAGAAATAAAGCCTTCACTTCCACCAGCTCTTCTACAATTGAAGCAAAACATCTACCTGCAGCTCTGGAAATGGGTCTTGCTGCAGTGATAGATGTACTTAAGACTTTATTTCAAACTTATTAACTGCATTATCCCTGGGAAAAAAAAAAAAAGAAAAAAAAGAAAAAGAAACAACCAAACAAAACAAACTCCAGATGGTTAAAAACATACCAGGCTCTTTGCTGAGAATGAAAGGCTGTAGGGAATGAAGGGCTGTTGTGAGCAAGCTACTCTGGTATGCCCATCTGTGTTGTTTCTCCACCAAATGCCAAGGTTGTTTAAGGTTTTGCTTCTAACATCCAGCATTCCCAGTTGGTGGCAGCTCCTTTAGTATCCCACTGTAACCAGAAAGCTGTCAGCTAGTGGAGAGAAACAAAGCTTTTGTCAGTAATGCTCAGAGGCATTGCACTGTTACCAGGCTTTAGAACTGGCTATCTCATTTCTTAATTTTCTCTGAATTCCTTTGATAATCAATTTACTTCTAACCTTAAAGAAAGAAAATTATTCAATATAGTTAGAAAAGCCAAATAATTAAGACTTCTCTAGTAATTTTGAAAAATATTATATTGCATGATATGAAGAATTGAAACAGTTTTCCTTGCTAGCTTTTCACCTTTCTTGAACTAACATTCAAGTGATTACTTCGGAGCATCTCTAACAATCAGCTAGGAGGGGTTCAACACCAGTAATACACAGGTACACCTTTTGTAAAATCTGATAGTTCTCAGACTAAGTATTTAAGCATTGCTTAAGGCAGCCTTCTCTCCTCAGTTGTGCCAGACTAAGCTGGCAACGCCTTTTAGCAACACAAAGAGCAGCAGAGCAAGGCCCAGGGTAGGACCTGGTTACTACAGAAGGCAGTTACTGATCTGCCCAGTGCTAAAAGAGGACTAGAAGACTTACTTTTGCTTTCTAAGCAAATATGTGTTTGGCTACTGTAGTAGTGTTTATTTGCACTAATCATAAGCTATTTACTGTATGCAAGCTTTTTCCAGTTCTGAGGTAAATTTGGATATGATGATGGTGCATGTGTGAGATTATGGTAGCATAAAACTTTAATTTGCACCAGGAATCGAGAGAAAAGTGGTTTACTAATTCGAGAGTTAAGCTCAAAAGTCTGCATAACATAAGTAAGGATTCTCACCTAGTAAATCAAAATGGATGAGCCTCTTTTTGTGCTCTTCCCTTCCCCTTTATGCTGCAGATGGTAGATAGACTGAGCTAGGAACACATATAATCTATCTAGTCTTATCTTAGCAAAGGTAAACCAAAATTCTTTCCTAATTCCGTCTAACTGAATTTACCTTTGGAGGGTGGCCACAGAACAACTGATAAGTTGCAGCATTTTACTCCACCCTCTATGATGTCTAGTACAGCAAAGCAATCTTATAAAGCCAACATGGTCTACATTTATATTGTGTTCAAATAAGACTTGCTGTTTGTCTGAACTCAAAGAGTTGCCTCCAGGGAAGAGTTGAAGAAAGCTTAGTTTCTCTGTCATTGGAGACATCAAGGATGAAAAGTTTACATAATCTTTTACAGATATATTTTAATACAAATTATTACTTCCTTTTGATGTTTCCATTTCCTCTTGATCCTACAGCCAAGTTCATATTTGATAATAGAAACAAGAGTGCCATGAGAGAGAACTGGTAAAAACTGACATATGTAGATACAGCCTAAACACTGAGGAGTCAAAAACACATTAATGGCAGCAAGGTGTTGGAGCAGCAAGATTTATACAGCACGGTTTAATCATTCCAGGGTTCCTCTACAGCAATGCCATAAAGGATAGCCACAATCCAGGAAGCCTTCAGACCTGTAGTAATTATTATAAGCTTATTTTTTATTATTTTCTCTTTCACACTTGAGTAACACAAAACTTTACATAGCTAAAATAATGCAATTAGATAATTAAATAATAAATTGTATTGCTATGAAGTACCTATACATGTATTTCCAATTACTGCAAATATGTCAGTCAGTCAAAACTCAAAAAGGATTTGGATGCATAAGTAACTTAGGAGTATTTTCTAAAGGCAGTCCTAGAGGGTGACCAGCAGCAACTCATGGAAAGAAATGTGTGTGCCCATCAGACTGACATTCTATTTTACATACCCAGGGTGAGCAAAGCAGCCTCTGTTCCCGCCTAAACGAATGATGCAGGTCATGTCTCATCTGCCAATGGCTTCTCTGAGTTCTGTATGGCAGTCAGCCATACCTCGCTCTCATCATCAATACAGCTGTAAAAATATATACAAAACCTTTGACCATTTCACCTCCTAAAATAGTAGAGCTGTTCCTGTTAAAAAGTTTCTAAATATTCTGAATGAGAACATGCGCATATAAAAGAACATTTTAAATCTCTACTGTAATAGTTTGAAATGTTTCAAAATATCCACTGGCATGAACAAAATAGGTGCTATTGCCAGAAATTATTATTGGTCGCTAGTGGAGAGAAATTTTCATGCTGTTCTGTTACTCTGAGTGTGGGTAGTCTCTTTCCAAGAAGAAAGAGAAATATGTGAAGTGGCTGAAAGATAAACATGTGAAGTGGCGTTTGCTAGTTTTGCTGGATAATCATGCAATTCATGCAATCTGCCTTTCAGTAAGACCACCTGCTCCCTTGGGCTGAAGTACCTAGGAGCTTCACCAGCCCTGTAAAACTGATCTGGATTTTCTGTCTTACATCTTTTTTTCCAATCCACTCTTCTCCAACTTATTCTGTCCAGATTTTGAATTTGTTTTTGTCTACTTTTGAAATTTTGTGCCGAGTAAACGGTAAAACTCAACTCCATCACTCTGATGGACAGGTGTGGAACAGCATGCTGGAGTGCGTAGCTGTAGTGTAGCTGTGCTACATTAACCCATACCTTCGGCAGGGCAGCTGCACAAAACCTGACACATTTTGTATACAATAACCCGGCAGGATAAACCCACCTTGCAAATGTAGACAAATATGGTTACAGTAGATGAAGTGGAATGAAGATGTTTCTCCTATCAGCTCTGCTGTTGTTGTTGTGTGAACTTTGATCACTTTATAACTCTATTCATATTGCCTTTCCTGCTCTCATCTGCAGAATGGTGAGATAACAACTCTCTCAAAGGCAGAGAGCCAATGAGTGCAGAAGAGCTCTGAGATCATCAGATAGAAGGTGGCTCTCACAGGACAGCAATGGGATGTATCAAATAGTGATGTTACAGTTTCTCTTTAAATACTATCAGACACTGGATTTTCATCAGAATTTATTGAAAGTTTTATTTCTCTGTTGGCATGACAAAGATGTTCTTTTATTGGTATCTTAGGGAGGTTAATTGCATCAGAGTGTTTTGTTTTCAAGTTCAAACCTTCAGTGAATGCAGGCAAGCTGCTTTTTTATCATAAGATTTCATCACACACCCTATTCCTGGGGGCTTCTTCTAGCTGTTACTGTCCTATTGGTTCAAATTTTATTTCAGTAGATTTTATATTCTCTGGTATTGCCACCTCTCTTCAACTTTTGAACTCTTACAGACACCCATCCTATATAGGCTCTGAATGTAGGTTTTATTGAATGGATGAAATATTTACTGAGCCATAATAATCCCCATACAGTGCTCAGTAAATGACACTTGCACATTATTTTGGAAAATGCTCTGAGATCCTGCAGGGTGAGCAGTTGAAAATACTCCCTGTTACACAGATGGCATTGCATAATGGACCTCAGGTACTACAGAGTCAGTTTAGAAGCCGAAGGAGAATATAAGGCCACACTTCCCAAAATGCTGCTGTGTGCACACCAAGGGAACACTCCATGGCTACCTGCTTTCTAAAGGAAAATGTCAGAAATGTGGACACAGAACAACATAAATATAATCCCAGTGTCCATGTAAGTGTGAATAGCGTCGAGCTCTGTGCAGCTTTTTTTCACCTGGCACACCGTGTGCATTTTTAAATAAGGTTTCACGAATTAGACGGTCGTGTAGCACAGAAGGCAGTTCATTGCAGGAGGCTAACCAGCTTAATTGCTGCTAAAGGTATGGTTTTGGCAGTAATTTCATAAGGAATTGGTCCTTTTCCTTGACATCAAGAGGAAGATATGGCCCAGAATCCACACTGAAGGGTGTGTGCGTGACAAATAGGTTTGAAAAGGTTTACATCCTGTGCCATGCATAATTTAGGGAAACTGGAAGAAAATATTATTATTTGATAAATCAGCTGATTGTATAAGTGACTAAGACAGCAGCATAGGCACTGATGTCCCAAGCTGGCACTATGAAATAGCATAGAAGTAGTGAAATTATTCGGGAAGTGTTGGAAACGATAGAACTTCTTAATAACTTTAGTTAGTGGTTTTAATTAACTTTTAAAATAATTATTTAATTATAACCAATATATGTATTTTAATTACAATTAGTGTGTTATTCTTAAATTACTCTTAGCCAGAATTTAGCAAAGTTGTCATAAGTAGCTAGTGTGGGAATACAGCTTGAGAAAATTACTTAAATTTAAGTTTTGCTAAGCTAACCTTGATATGCTTCAATGAACAAGGCCTGGGAGAGAGTTATGTATTGTTGAAATTGGATACAAGCACAGAATTTATGGACTACAAGGACATTTTGCAGAAACCAGAAGGTATAGAAGAAGTTAACAAAGAGTCAGTATGTATGTGTTGAAAAGTCCCTACCTGGGAAAAAGATACTAAAAAGACTGAAAAATCTGGTCTAATTATCATGAAATCAACAACCAATAGAGAATAGAATACTAATTAATGAAAAAGAATTATGTACTTTAGAACCAATGAGCATTAATTTCTTTGTTTGCTAAAAATGTATAAATAAGTGAATGAGTTTTGTATCTGCGCTTGTGTAGAGGCAAGAATTTTGTTGGCCACACACACCCCTCCAGGCTAAGAATAAAGTAATGCCTTACTCACTAACACTAAAAAGACAGTGTTAGAGAGTCTTGTTTATCTTGATAGTTTCGAAGGATTTGGTAGCTCAAACATCATTCGGCATCCAGGGCTCTGCCTGTACCATGACTTGCCATAGCATCTCAGCATTCCCTGTGTCTTCTGAAAACACTGCTGAAGGTTCCCTGTAACCTGACATTAATAGAGCAGTGGCAAAGAAACATACTTCTTCTGCTTCAGGAACACGGAAATGTATTTCATATTTCTAAGGAGCACAGGAATTGTACAATGTATATTTTATAGAAAAGCACAAGAAGGATCTGCAGCTAGCAGCTACCAAATAACCTGTCTGCCACAGCAAATGTCTCCATTCACTATCCAGTAATAAAATGCATTTAATTAATTAAGTGTAACAGTCTGTATCCCTGGTCCACCTTTGATTTCATTGCTTTAGTAAAGTCAGCTGGTTAAAACTGGACATCTGTATTTCTGAAGGAATGGAAACTAGTATATGGCAGCAAATTCTTCAGGCTGTCACCTTCTACCCAAAGTTTTCTAGGCAAAAAAGCTAAACTCCATTCTCATAAAGGTTTAAAATTTGGCTCAAAAGGCAACAAGGAATGACACAGTTGTTTTATATCATAAATGTGAAATACAGTTTGTCATGTGACAGGTTTGAATGTAGAAGTCAGTTATCTGACTTGCTTCCTGTTAAATGCTATCTTGTTCAGAAATTGTAAACAAATTCTTTATTGCATTATTGCCTCAGATGACGGCTCAAACTATTGAAAAAGTGCATATGTGTAGATCAAAGTTAATATTTATGTACTGAATCCATGCAATAGAATTGTGACCAGATCTACAAAGCACAGCCGAGCTGTGAGCTTTGTGTGCCAATTCCTTGGGTGGTGCTTGGACTACTGCAACTTTGCAAGGCTAATATTCCCTGAAGCTCTTGCTGGCAGTTTTAAGGAATGATGTAACAAATCTTTTGAGGGTGGAATGCTGCCCAGCTCTGAGGTTGTTTGCTTGGTTTGGTTTTGACTTCTGCGTAAACAATTTGCATGTTGATTTTTAACATGGTAATTAAAAAGGCCGACTGTGCCTACACCTTTTCCTGTTTCTTCCACAGATTCCTTGAATAAAACATCTAGTCCCCTTCACTTTGCATATTTTATGATCTTCCTTCATTTCAATAAAGTTCACATTTAATTTTGAATATTTCTTCTAAATGTGCACAAAGACTTTTCATTTATAGAGGCTACTCGTCCATGCCAGTCACTCTTGTCAGATTTGCATTGAAGTATTCAGTGTTGAAATATGCTGTGTTCTCATACTACCCATGGAATAAATTACATAAGGCACTCCTAGGGCATATACTGTTTCCATAATCCAAATTCTCACCAGAGCAGTAATATCAGATCAAATTCAATTGGCAAGTAAGCCTAAGTCCAAAAAGGAGAAAACACAGATCTACTTTGTTTTACACACTTCTCTTTATCATTTAATTCTGCACAGACATAATTTTAAGAATTTAAGTCATTGATTATTTTTAAGGTATAGTACAAAACTTTTAAAAATCTTCAAATACCTATTAAATTTACATCTTCATCAATAAACAGAAAGGCAAATCCCCAGTGACAACTTCATTTGGTCTAAACAGATAGAGCTACTTTGAAAATAGCCAATTTACAGATTTTCTCTGTTCCACATTCTTACACAGAAATATCCAGAAGTTATACACTTCCATGGAATAGAAGTTGTGGAGTCAGCTGTTCTATAAACTATGAAACAATTTCTATTATGAAAAGGCAAAAGGGTGTAATCCAGCAGTAATACTGAAAGGCAAAAGGAAATATTTCCATTTAGAGCATGATTTAAATTAGTTAGGGCTCCCAGGTCTGGGAAAGAATGGTTTGGATTGGATTGGATTGGATTGGAAGGGACCTTTACAGATCATCTGGAGAAGAGGCTGGCAGCAGCCAGGCTCAAAGCAACAAGAAAGGTAATTTTTCACGTGACAGGTGGTGGACCTGTGCAACTTCTTGCCACAACTGCAGATAGTAAAGCTCACATGGGCACAAAGAGAGGCCTTCTAAGGGTTGCTTAAGACTGCCAAACAACATCTAGCCCTAGAAAAGACATCTGAAAACAGCTGGAGTGCAGGAATGTGTTAGGAGAAAAGTGTCATTCCTGCCTGCCTTGCACTTCTTACCTGGGCCTCTCTGTATGTCCAGTGCTGGACATGGGGCTCTGGGCTCGCTGGGCCTTTTGTCTGACCCAGTACAGGTTCTGAGATGGTACAGGTTCTTGGGCGAAAACATCACTGATGCATTCCAGATTAAATGAAGCCTTTCCTCCTCGACTCCACGTAATAGTAAGCTTAACCATCCCTTCCTATTCTAGAGCAGCACACTACCAAATAAACCTGTTTTTCAATTTGTTGCTAAATCAGCCCTCACAATCACAGCTGGGCAAAATCTGGATGTGCTAATTTTCAATCAAATAAATTACCAACAAGTGCAAATTTGAAATACCAGCAAATATGTAGCCTAGCAGCCTGACATCTTTGCGCGCTGGCTAACTGATTTCTGTGTAACCCCAAATAGTTAATCATACTTTATATGATATACAGGATACATAACTGTTGGTATCAAAAGGTGTCACCACCCTGAATTTATATTGGTTACGTTTTTCATGACTGAGTTATGCAGTTACTCAAACAATGACAAAAAACTTACATGGTGGTGTGGTATAAAATCGTCTTCATGCACTAACAGGAGAAAGAGCAAAGAGGGATAAATAATTAGGAAATCATTTCCTAAATAATTAGGAAAGCTTTGATTCAAATTTGATTTTAATTCAAATCGCTTTACTTGTAAAGCGAGGTGACTCCATCATAAGAAGTCCTGCTGCAGAATGTTCTGGGCAAACCATTAACACACTAACAGAGACTAATGGGCTTGTCCACAAGGGGTAATCAGTGCACAATAAAGCAGGAGATAAATCCAAAGCATCCCAGCCAGCTTGCAATAACTACTGTAGTCTATTTCCACATTCAGGAAAAACTAATGTCACAGCACCTAGTACCTGACAACTTAGGCTTACACGAAGTTATAAACAAATGACAGACACTGAGAAATATCATGGTCTCTAACTGCTAAAAATCTTTTCTCTATTGTCTAAAAATCATCTTTAGTCAGCGGAAGTCTTTCCACCTTCAGGCACAGAAAATATTGTAGTTGCCCATATGAGGCACTGGACAGAGGTTATTTTAATAAGGAAATTTTGCATATAAAGAATAAACATTTTTCTTTGAAATACATGTGCAGCTATTGATTGTAAAGCTGAGGGGACTGTGCTGAGTTTGACTGGAAGAATGCACAGGTCTTTGAAAGTCATTGAGCTTGTCTTCCACAGACCACTGATCCACAAGTGGCATATCCATGAAGAAGTACAGTGGTTCCTTGGTCAGTAAACCAGGGGAGAAGAATAACATCTAGCAACAGCACCACACTGAATTCACAGCACTAGGAATAGGTAGAAAGACCAAATCCACAGTCTTGATAGGTGAACTTGCTTTTGCAACTCTGGGTCAGTTTTCAGGGGAGCTGCAGACACAGTATGTGTCTTCTGCCAGCTTTATGAGCTGAACAATATCCATTCAGTGTGTGTGCTTGGACACATATGCACTCTGAAAAAACAGATCATCCACAGACTCTACGGTATCATTTACAAGTATCATCAAAATCAACTCAAAATCTGAAAATGGAGATGAATCAAGGAGATGTTGTGACGACACTGAAGCAGGTTTAGTGGTCTGTCTGGTCCACACGCAGTGGTCACATGTTCCTGAACAGTCCAGACACAAACAAGAACAGCACCAACTGTGGATTAAATACTTTGCCGGTCTTCTGGTACAAGCTGATATGGACCTTAATCTTATTTGTATTTATGAAAGAATTAAAGCCATTTCAGTAATTTCACATTTCATTCAGTATGCATTTGCAGGTTAGCTATCAAGTAAAATCTGTTCTTCAGTGAAGATTTTGTTAAAAGCCTCCATGAAAACCAGCACTATATCTTTACTGTTTAGATGGGCTTGGCTTACTTTTGTTCTTGCTCAGACTGTAAAATAAGACAGGAGCTTACAGGGATGCAGTGCTATAAAACTGGGGGGGTTACTATATCCTTTTAGCAATTTTTAGTCCTAAATTATGTATAGACACTTCATCTTATTATGGATCTTTGTAGGATTATGGTCCAGAGAACCCTTGTTTTGAATGAAATATATGGCAGGGAGGTATGGCAAAATACTGGCTTAAATACTGTTAAGTGCCATTGAGTTCACCTCATTTGGCAACATCTTTCAACAACCCTTGTTACACTGCAGTTTGTAGCAATAGTTATTAGCAATTAGTTATTATGTTTCCTACAGTGTCTTCTGTTATATTAATACAGTAATACATGTGAGGACGACAAAGAACAGCCCATTGACAGAAAAAAGATAGAGGTAGTAAGCAAGAGGAGAACTGGTCACAGGCTGCTGGGTCACAAACTGGAGAGATGAAATAAACACAAGACAGAACTCTACTTGAAGAGACGGAGCTGCCTGTAGGAGAAAAACCTACTGTAAGGAATAACACAAAACCAGACACCCAGACAGTGTTACTTCACGGAGTCAGAAGTCCAGGAAAAGAGTTTGTATATCAAGTTTTCTTGTATGTACACCAAAATAAACCACAAGCAATTTTGTATAGATAATTTCTGGCTTCCTCTAGCATGCATGTTAATTACTGCAAGTGTTTTTAATTAATCAGAATTTTGAATATGGAAAAGATGCTTTATGCAATAGTAATGGGGTTCTACAGAAGCTTAAGCTTTCAACTACTAGAAGTTCAACATAAAAAGGTTGTGTTCCATTTTAATTTACTATTCAGGAGTTTGCTATAATTTTGTGCAAACAGGCAATGAGGGACCACTAAAATGCAACTAGTCCTGCTGGCACAGCCCTGCAATGAATTTAACACAAAGGTCTGTTTCTCTAATGCTAATTTAGGGAGGCTATAAGCTGAAAGCAGAAACAGATTTAAATGAGATAATGGCAGAGGTTTACACTGCTTTTATTTTCTGCTACGGAAGATCTGGGGAAAATATTCCACCTAAGTGGTTGCATTTCACTCAATTTCCTGGATAAATTTTATTGAATAAAATCCCACAAGTTTAACAGGATATGCCAGAAAATTGAAATCAACAACAAACAGAAAACTGAAGAAAAGCAACATAAATCAGGTGAGGAAAGGTTTGGCATTTAATCCCGGAGCAAGGGAGATTTTGTGAAGACTTAAGAATTTAAGGCAATAATGCAAGTATGCTTCTTAACTGTTTTCACCAAAATGGTCTGGAGGAAAGAATGAGTGTTATGATACCCGAGTTACAAAACCAATGCTATTGAGATGACATGAATCAATTTACCCTTTTCTTCCAACAGCTGACTCAGTCTGTCTGCAATGTCTGCAGGATTCCTCTTGAAATGTTCATATTAAGATTCTCATTGGCAAAATATGTAGGCCTACTTTTATTTTTGTTTAACTATGTCTATATGTATCCATAATTGCTTCCCCTTTCTCCTGCATGTTTCATACAGTTAATGTTTCTTGTAACTAAAGTAGGCACTTTTTAACTACTTGTCTGCACAGGCTCTAGAAAAATAGTGACCTGAAGAATGTCTCTACATTTCACAGCAATTACATAACCATTACAATTTGCCTCAACTGCTACCCACTTCCACAAGCTAATTTATCATAGACGGATAATTTCATAGTTCTCTACAAGCAGCGCATAAGAAGCAGATTGTGACTTAACGGCAAATAACTATTCGACCAAAACACTAAAATTTGATGGCAATTACATGAGCAGTAGTACATTACAAGGCAGCCAGCTATTAGAAATTTAAGGCATAAACTGCTCTCTGCACAATAGGTTTTGACAAATATATTATATAATATTTTGAGAAGCGTTCTTTTTCTAGCCTGACATAGAGATTAAAATCCAGGTTAAAAAAAAGTATTTCAAAACTCTCCACCTATTGGTCAGAACTGAGGTTATTGCCTGTCAAGTATGATGTGCCCATTTATCCCATGTTAGTGTAAGAGCTATGGTCCGATCTGATGGTACATAAGCAAGCTGCAATTTCCTTGCTCCTATTTACTTGATTTCCTTTTGCTGAGTTTAGGTATGAAACTGGGAGCTGAACCTACTGTCACTCAGGAGCTCTTACTGGTTGTGGAAATGAAGCTATCTGTCGCAACACTGTACCTGTAATACTTCACAGGCTGAAGTACTAAGAAAATTTTCTGCAGAAATTGCTCAGGGCAAAATCAAATTCTCACTTAGTACAGGATCTTAATTTCACTCCTATGCAGCCAGTTGTGTGGTCTCTGGGATTTATGAAATACAGTGATTGAAAACTCTGCTGGAGAGATTGCTCTGTGTGCTCCTGGACTGAAAATGAGGAGCATCCCTCATAACCAGGCCCACTAGAGAGCATCTATTCTCTGCTGCCTCTCATTATCTGTCACTCAATTATGACAGACTTCTATCCTTGATTTCTTGCATCAGTTATATTTTTATTTCAGGTTGTAAGAAATTCTCTCTGCAAGTACATAATTTAGGATCTTACCTCTGAAATGCTGACTTTAACTCATTGTTGGTATTTCTGGAACAATTCAGATGATATTCCAGGATGAAGAACAATTTATCCTGCTCTTTTTTTTTCATGTCTCTTCCTGTTGTTTCTAAATAGAAGTATTTCCATGCCAAGTATTGATATTCTTCTATTCAGAAAGTCCCAACTTCATTTCCCACTGGTTTTTTTTAAATATTAGTTACTATTGAGAGGTCACTGAGAATAAAATAAGCAAAATAAGACTTGTATGACTTGAAAGCCATACAGCCTTCTCATTGCACAAACTATGGTGCAGAATAACTTTACATGTCTCAGAAATAAATCTGCATCTCAAGTTGTAATAAGAGAAAGATTTCTCCTGTATGTGACAGAACTGTGAACATTTATATGAAAATTTATCAAGTCTGATAAAAAGACAGATCAGTTTTCACTGTGGCTATGAATTAATTTTACGAAGTTTTAGAAAAGTTCTATATTCTTCCCTTCTCTTCTGGAAAAATCTTTTTTTATTATTTTATTTTATTTTATTTTATTTTATTTTATTTTATTTTATTTTATTTTATTTTATTTTACTTCGTTTGTTTTATTTCTGCATTTAAAAGGCAATTTTCTCCATTACAGAGGCACAGATTATAAAGAGAGTGCTCGGGGATGGTGGCAGTCACCAGCAGCTACAAAACTAAGGAACTGACATTCGTGAGAAGAGTCCTCAGACAGAAAATAGGAGAAATAGAAGAAACACTAAGGGAGAAGACAATGCAAAAAGGAGAATTTGGAGACATGAAGAGAGATACCTTGAAGAAGAAGTCAAGATGAAGAAAGACTGGGTTCACAAACAGAGGTCAAACCAGAAACCTGAGTGACTAAAAATTTGTATGAGACCTTTTGATAAAACCAAGATAAAAGTAGCTAAAAGTAGATATGAAATAAAAAAGTAAAACTTCAAAGTTAAATAATGAAACACTGAGTGAAAGAGTGAAAAAGAGCAGTTCCGTGAGCAACAGATTTCCTTTTGTCTGACTTCTTACAAATTTGTTTCTTATGACTTTACTTTCTTTTGTCCAGGAAAACTCTGAGCGAAGTTTCTCCTGATGTTGACCATTAATAGTAATTAATAATTGTGCGTTCACTGGAAGGAGCACATACTGTAGCCTTTCCAGCAGGAAAAGGCAAGTACAAATCTTTTTTCTTCACCCAGTCATTAATCTTCATGAAAACTGCAGGAAGCTGGTATTTTTAATACCTTCACTCTGTTATTGCTGAGGTTTCAGCTTACCAATGGGTTAAAGAATGGGTCATTAGATTTAGATGCTCACATAAACACACACATAGCTGAATCAAATAAGCCTTAAGAAATAAGACAAATTGGGTGGAACAAATCCCAGTGGAAGAAGAGCTGGGGTTATTGAGTGGAAAGGAGATGAATGAGGCAAGACAAAGAGAAAACTGACTTTGTCATGGCTCCAGGACAAATGGTGAAAGAGGAGGTAAAACATATTGAGACAGTGTTTAATAGAAAGAGACCTGAGAAGAAGGCAGAAGGGACTGATTTATAGAAAAAACAGGAGAGGAAGGGACAGGATGTGAAAAGGCTGTGTCTGACTGCTTCTGAAGTAGGAAGGGGTAGAGGAAGCTTTGGCTCCCCAGTGTCAGGCAATATGGAAAAAAGAAGTTTGAAGGCAGAAGAGAGCTCAGTAAAGTGAAGGAGGAGATAATGAGAAGTGAGCATATTTCCACAGCAGTGTAAAATACAGTGATGCCACCTGAGTGAAGTGACAGAAGGCAGCAGGCCCAGGCAGCCAAGGACAGAGATGCTGATATGGGGACGGGATAGGCTGACATAAGGATGAACTGTGTGAAGACAATTGGGTAATGGGCATTAGATCACTTCTACCTTGCAATTGTGTGCCAGGGCGTGAGGACGAAGGCTGGAAGGGGCTGACAGGCCTGCTCAGCTATTCTATGTTGTGGACACTGCCAAAGGGGCAGGTGGAGCATAACTGGTAAATGCTTTGTTCATGGGAGAAATATTGAATTATGTCTGGTAATTATACAGCAAGGGAACTAAAGATAACGATGTGCCTGTGCATCAGTGTCTCTGGGAGTATCAATTAATCATTTTTACCAGTCAAAGATGGTTGTGAACTCTCCAGCAAGACATGGCTTCATTGGAGCAGGCTGGTATCAGCACTGGGATGTGATCAGCATCTTTGATGAATCATAGAGTGGGATTCCAAGGGACTGACAGGCATCCAGCCCCTTTGAGCAAGGGAGCCAGCTGGCTTTGGGGCCTAGAAACTCTGAAACTGCTTCCAGAGGGCAGATACATCCCAGCAATCCAGACCTGGGAAGGGAGCAGACACTGAGCAAAATTAACACCATCATGAAAGTCACAGCTGCTGTTCAGGAGGTGGGCAGTACTGAGCCCAGTGAGCACCAGACCAGTTTCTGCCAGCAGCTGCCAGGGGTCATACTTCATTTCCGAAATCCCATGTGTTGGTATTTGCAGACTATCTTTTCAACAGAAATTCAATGTTACAGAAAACATCAGAAAAGGGTGTCTTAGCCAGTCTGAATAAAATATATCTGTATTTCTAAGATTGGGCCAACTTTGTTTGCCACATATATTTGCTACTTGCAGGATCACAGGTCCCCTAGTTGTGGTGAATCATTAAAAGGTTTTTGCACTTGGAAATTTGCGGATCATTCTTCAACACACATCACTGATTTGATAATGGACATAAAATCTTTCTGGCATGACTTAAGTCTTCTGAAATGCAGTTCATGTAAAGGGGAAGAGACCCTCTGCCAACTGTTCCGTATCAGCAAAGGTGCAGAACAGACAAATACAAACTTAGTCAAGAAACTGCAAATATTCATCATTGATGTTTTGTGAGGGAATACTGGTTCCTCAATTCAAGAGAAGTTTCAAAAATTTCAGCCTATGATTTACTGCACTTTATTCAGATGTATTTCACCATCTCTAAATACGAAACTGGCTTCTATACTCTGAGATGCAATCCCAATAATTTTAGGGTATACATAGGCCAGAAGATACCTATGGATTTTTTCTTGGAGACAGCATGGAGGAGAAATTTTTTATTTTTGTTTGAATACAGCTTCACTAAAAACCAAGTTTTCTAAAAAAACAAAAGATGACACAAAATTAAAAAGAGTTACTTTTCCTCCAAAAGCTTTCTTCAGCTAAATTCTCCTCCCTCTTGCTGTTTGTAGTATCCCATTTCTTGACTTTCTCTGTCATGTTCTCTGAGGTTACTGCAATGTCCTGTCCTTCACACAGTCAGAGGTTAGCCACAGTGACGTTACAGCAGCCTGCACGAGGACGATAAAAAGCAGATTTGCTTCTCTGTCAGCCACTGCTGAAACACAGACATTGGAAACTGTTTAAGATCACAGGGTTTGTTTCTTGCAGTGACAAGCTGGCAGGAGCTACTCTCCTCATTACTTATCAGAAAGAAGTTAGCTGCATTTAACATGATCTCTCCTTGCTGCTGTCTTTACTGTTCTTTCGGTATCTCTCTGACATAGACCAAGTCTAAAATGTCACCTTATCATGTCACATGTTGTAGTTTAGAAAGAAATATTTCTATTACAAGAAAAAATAGCCTTCTTTATCTGGTTTTAGGATGTAAGTATAAAATGGAAAATATAGAAAAAATATTCAACCCTCAAATGTGATTACTATTTAACTGTAAGGTTATCTTTACTAGTACCATTACTGTCTCACATTTCAGGTATCTATAAGATAGAATCATCCTTCTAGATATAAACATTTTCCCTCTATTATTTATGTGTTTAGTGTTATACATAGATGAGCTTTGGGACAAGGTTTTTATAGCAAGTTTCTGGTCTATGACAAGAAAATAATGACCAAGCCCTTTCTGAGCAGGGGACTATAGAATCATGGCCATCTGGAAGAGATCATCTGCTGAAATAACCACTTTTGTTTTCTCTCGTGAGTCTCACGGTCAATTCTAATCTGCAGCTCTGGATTTCTTATATATAGGAGAGAAGGGTTTAACATAGCAAAAAAAAAATCAGTATTAACCAGTGGTTAGATAGCTCAGGGAAACACACAGTGCTGGATGCAGTCCCGACAATCTTGTTCAGTACACAGCCTTGAATGGGGTAACTTTCCAAGGAAGATGTACTGGCAGGTAAGTCCAGAATGCTCTGATGGGTATAACTGGACTAAGGATAAAGGCTCCTCAACTATAATTGGAAAAAAGTGTTCCACCTGCCACTGACTGCTGTTTTCTTCTTGTTCCCAAGCAGTGTGAATCTTGCAATCAATAAATAAGTAGGACTGTATGGATCTTTTGTCTGCAAGAAGCACGTACAGCTGTGTGGGAAATGAAGCTGGAACAATATAAAACTCCCAGCTAAATACGGTTAGAACATTTGAATAAACTGGGATAAGCTCCCTGAAGAAAATCACAAGTTAACTATTAACAAGTCTGCAAGGCTGAATGGAGGAGACCACACAAGCCAGCAACCACAAAACAGTGACTAATTGTGTGCAGTCATGACATTCAATAAACAGCAGGTTAGAAGCGGATGCAATGGCTAAATATAATATATTAGTCTCACAGCTGCCACTGTCTGTATCGCTTTTCTCCTTGTTTTCAAGATGAGATTAACTGTATTATCTATAAATAGATCAGACTGTGCAAGTCCTTTACCTACAAATAGCACACACAGTTCTTCACAAAGCACCTTGCTCAGGCTGGTCTGAGCAAAAGGAAGCGTGTTGTGTAATGGTGGAGGAGATGCTGGTGACGGTGGTTGCTGAGGCTGAAATCTTCCATTGCAGCCACAGACCTGCGACAGCAATGGTACAAACTTCTTCCAGACTTTGCCATTATTGTTATTTTATGTTGATCTGCAGGAAATAACTCTGCAGGTGAAAGATATATCTATAAACCTTGGCATCTTATTTCCTCGGTTACCAAGTGTGACCTTGATACCACTTCTAGTTTCTAGCCACTAGAAAATGCATTGCATAATCATATATCAAGACAAATGTATGCCCTTAAGTAATAGAACCTGCTGGAATAAAATGAAGTAGTTGAGAACACAGTGAGATATTTTCCAGCAGGGATAGAGAGCTATTCCCAGCAGTTGGCAAAATCATCCAGAAAAGAAAAAAGGTGTTTATCTTTAATCTTGCACATATCTGTTCTATCAGCACTTTCTATGATTCTTCTGCTTAGTTGGGTCTCATAGTCCTCTCCACACCAGATCCTGTAATCACTGTCTGATAGCCATTATTGTCAAAAATCATGAACCTCTTTAAAGCTAAGTTTCTTCAAAGCAATATGATTCCCTTTCCCAGAATGATAAAAGAGACTCAGTTTGCATTTCATGCTTCAGAAATGACTTTCTCCTTCATCAAAACAGGAGTAACATTTGCCCCTTCCCCCAGTCTGAAGCAATTCAGAAATTCATCCTCCCTTTCTGCTTCCTACCCTGTTCCATCCTCGTGCTCCCTTTCCCATATTACAGAAGGCTGCCTTTAGAGTCCAGTGGAACAAGGTAAGCAACCCCTGGCCAGAAGCACTCTTAGAAGAAAGCCTTTTGTACCCGAAATCTTGGTCAGCCAGGCTGTGCTCATTCATAAACAGAAGCAATCCCCATCCCTCCATATCCCTGCCCTGGGGCCCAGGGAAGCTGGGCAGTACAGTTCAGTCAGACATGCAGCACATTTCTTCTGCCACAACAGCAGGCAGGATGTCAAAGTGCAAGACACCTGGGCTTTGGTCACATGCATCTGACCAGGAAAAGACATTGGAGTTCCATCTCCCTGTCTGCTTCCTGCAGGAATGCTGAAAGGAGCTATAGATGCATTCGTACCAGTGTAAAATTCTCCCTAACCTTAGTCTCATTGGCATTATGCTATGCTAGAAAAATATATTTATTTTGCAGTGTAATGCTAAAAGAAGTCGGGCAAAGTTTCCTGAAGAAACACAGATACTCCTTCATTTTAAAAATCTGGAAGAACAATAAGCTGTTACTCAACAATAAGTTGAAACAAGTACTTTTGCTAGATCAAAGTGCTGTCTATTTATATTACTAGTTTCATTATGACACAAACAGAAGATACTCTGATCTAGAAAACAGATAAAATATCTCAACTATTACAAAGTAGCAAACTCAATTCATTACTTTTGAAATAAACATAGCTCTTTTATCATTGAATATGGTACTAGTAACATAAAATGTTCACTAGTAGTTAAAATTTAGGAAACAAATACATTAAAGTAAAAACATCCTATGCTAAGTTGAAATACCAAAATTCTGAAATGAATTTGTCCAAAACTAGTTTTCATTTTATTACATTTTCCTGGGGAATATTTACTGAAATTTGGAAGTCCACAAAAAAAAAATGTTCTTTTGAGACATTTAATTGCCAAGCTGTTTTAATTACACTTTCTGGCCAGTGCTATACTTCGTGGAATTTTACTTTACAGATTCATATTTGAAATGTACCATTCTGCATGGAAGTGGAGAAATCTTCATTCAACTTTACAGTTGCAGTGAAATCAGCTGTTCCAGACTTAGGTCAGGCGTGTCGCTACAAGCTCAACAGCATTTCTGCCTCCTAAAGGCAAATGATCAGCCCTTGTCTCATGCCAGATTCAAATCCGGGTGCTAGAGAGCCGCTACTGCCTACAGACACTTCTCTGGAGGTGGTGAATCTCCCAGCCCATGCTTCTAGAGCAGCTCTGCTCTGTACCATTTGAAGCATCCATTAGCACCCATCCAAGAGGTAGATGGCTTGTACTAGAGGTAAACTGAGGCATGAAGTAATAATCCTTCTGAGGTGGTAAACATTATCCTGAAATTACAGAAGTCTAAAATATCAGCATTCTCCTTGGAAGAGAGTTCTGCATTTGGTATCCCTTGCAGCTGGACTAGAGAGGCTGTCTTCGTATCTTCTCTGAAAAGTGCGCACAAGCTGACCAAACGTAAACAGGAGTCTGAATGTCAGGGCACATGGCAGACAGGATGGAATTCGGGAGACTTACTCTTGCCTACTTCTGTCTATCTTCCTTCTCCTTCTTCCACCTGGTCAATGTGGGATGTCAGGAAAACAAACAAGCCTCTGGTATGTCTGAGCTCTGAGGGATTGTCTCCAGCCTGAAAAAACTCAGACTCCTAACACGGGCAGTCAAGCTGACTGTCCCTTCAGCAGGGCAGCATTTTCATTACAAAACAGCATTTAAATTGAAACATTTTCATTTATTGATCCACAAACAGTTGCTTATAAACATTTTAGGCTGTACAGCAATCAATGTCTGTACTCCTGAAGGCCTTCAAGTTGTCCCAGATTCATAGGCATGGAAGTGGAGAGCTGTGCCATTGCTTGTCATAGCCTGAAAAGCCTGAAGCCATGGGTCACAGTCCATGGTTCCACAGCAATCTCACAGGGAAGACCAGAGATACACAGTTCTGTGGACCCCTGGTCTATCTGCACATCCATATGAACAAGGAGTAGGGGAGCCCAGTAGCTTTAAGCCTTGGGCTATTTTCAGGGAAGGCAACAAGTCTCATCAGCCTTAGCAGCAGCTGAAGAAAACTGACATCCTTCCCCGTACAGAGAAGTCTGTAAGAAGTAATCATCTCTGTGAAGGTTTTCAGTAGCCCTGTTTCTTTGACTGGATTATGTCTCTGGAGTTTTTTTCTACATTTTGAGTAACTGTGCTGACAAAACTAGTTTATGGTTTAAACCAAACCTCAGTCTAAAGCAAAAATACACTGAAGTAATCCCAAGAGGTCAAGGAACTCACTCACTCAATAACAGAGTTACCAAAGGCTTTGTGTGTGGCTGCTCTTTTATCATTTTTGGGCAGATTTTCTTGCCTTCATAAAGATCACTGCAGCTTCTATTTAATGCAATGACCTTTAGAGAAACAATGGCAGGATTTCACAAGGGCACAGAGGCACTCAGACCCTTAACCATTTTGGGAGAGTCTTGCAAGAGACAAACTCACCAATCTGAAAGGTAAAAGAGGAGGATGATGCAAAGTAATATTAGCATGATAGCATTCACCAATCTGTATCCTCAGGACCATGTTAATACATTAAACAGCATTTTCACCAACTCATGGTGGGTATTATCCTCACTATGCGAAAAGGAAACTAGGAAGAGAATCACAAGAAAAGCTGAAAGGATCTTTTCCTCGGGAAGTCTGTGGGAATAAAAAATGAATGGATGCCCTGAGGTTTTATTTTCAGCTAGTGTACCACTAGTTTTGGACTTGATGACATTTAAAATAGTGTTTTGTCATGTTCCACTATGATGTCACTTAATGGCATCAGTTAGGATGTGGGAAGCTCTGTGTAAATGCAGCAGAATTCAAACACCTCGCTCAAATCGATGAAATTTTCTTTCAGTTAATTTCTCATTCACCAGGTAATTGCATTTTCATGCTATTTCATGTAGGAGAACATGAAAAAGAAAGGCATAAATTTAAGACAGCTAATTATTCCCTATATATCTCATAATAATTGTACATTGGACTGAGGATCTATTACACTGCTTCCATACCTCCATAATTTACCATTTACCTGTTTGGGTCAAGAATTACTGACTTTCAGTTCATAACATCTCTATTGCACTTACCAGTGTAAAAAGATGAAAACATTACTGAGACCTAGACAGTTCCTGACACTTGGAGTCTTTGCTGCGGTAGGAACAGTAATACAACTCCAGAGTCACCCTGCTGGTATTCCAGTTTACCAAGGCCAAAGTGTGAGTCATACTTCCTGCTGTCAACAGTGCATTGGTCATCCACTGGGATTTGCCCTCACAAGAGTGAGAGCTGGCTTTGTTACCTGACTTCCTGCTGGGAGACAACATTGTCTGAGGAACCAAAAGTCTGCTGAAGAATGTCCTTCTTGGTGTCTCCAGCCCTGGCCGTGGTCAGGTCCCAGGCACTGCAGCACTGGTCTTGTTTTTGTGCCCTGAGAGGCAGGGAGATGATGCAATTCATGCTACAATCGCTTCCGCTCCTGGGTGAGGTTTTACTGGCTTGGCCTTCATCTACAGCTTATGTTGACAGGAGCTGACTTAAACAAGGATTAAATATAGTTGTGCTTCAGTGTGACTATTCACACATACAAGGAAGGTGATGAAAAATAAATGAGGGGTGTATTATAGGGTTTTTTTTACTTTGTAATATATTTAAAAGCTATCTCCCACTGCTGTTCTCTTTTTCCAAATTTGACTGGAAGCTGGGACCTAATTCTCTGTTGCTTTGCATTTAACAGGGAAAAAATGCTGCTATCACAAGTTAGGTTTCTGCAACTCCCAGTTTTTAAATATGTAAATACAAGGGTATCACTGAGAATCAGACCTAGACAGCAAGATTTTTAGCTGAAGTCAAATGAGCGCTTCTAATTTACCCAAACTGATTACCCCAATTTGGTCTTTACTCGAAGCTTAATGTGCTTCATGTTTGAACTTCCCAAAGAAATCCGACAGAAACTGACTGACAAGCCCACAGCTGCATAACAAAGCAGCTTGCACTTTTCATTTGAAATCATATTTAGTTAAGAAAAGCAAATTCTTCATTCACATGAGCTATCCAACAGAGGCACAGAAAAGATAATACAAAGAAAATCATGGATAGCTTTTGCCACATGTCCATTTAACTGTCACTTGAAGACAGAATCACTTAATTATAACTACAGTGATTACTGATTAATGCTAAATATTTTAATTTTGGCCTTCTAGATGATTTTGATGGTCTTTTTCAATTGTGCTTAATCAGATATTTGCTCCAAAATACTAGATACCAATGAACTCCAGTGCTTCCTGTTCATAAACACCTTTCTTGCCTGTCAGTGTTCACAAATCCTACTTAAATAAAGCTTCACCACTGTATCATACATAAAGATTCTCAAAAATTATTTGTCTGCAGGCAAGAAAGCTCAATAATTTCTCAGATAAACAGAAGGCTTCGGCTAAACCTCACATATGCTAGCATTTTTCATGGCTTTGGTTGGTCTTGTCCCATTTTGTTTCTCTAGCTGGGGGTGAAGCGCCCTCTAAGAACCTGCCAGTACCTCACTATGAATTGCCTAAAAATGCAAGATGTCTACAGAATGATGCAGACTTTCTCCAAGAGATTAAAAACATGCAAATAGCATCCAAAACACTGATATCATGAAAATCTCAGACAGCTCATCTATTTGGCAAAGACAGACTCTGTAAGCGGGGAAGTCGCAGAGGTTAGGAGTTTGAGTGATTTCAAATGAATGTGTCCAGTCAGCCACACTAACTACACTTTAAAGACAAAAATGGTATATTAAAAAAGCAGGGCTGTTTAGAACTTCAGAGCATTTTGGAAAATAAGCTCTAGTGAACAAGCAAATCAAAACAATTTGCTTTGCTGCAAGAGCTAGTATGAAACAGATTTCAAAATGTCGGATTCTAATACAGTGAAGGAGCCTGGTGAACTCAGCAAGACAATGAAATTCTTAAAAATGAAGGAGACTTGAACAAATGAATATGCTTTTAAATGCTGTATAATGTTTGAGATACAGTTATCTCCCTGATTATAGGAACACTTCACTCTAGTGACAGAAGGCTTGCTGATCATCAACTTGTCACAAAGACACAATTTTAAAACTTAAACCAAATATGGATTTTTTTTAAATCCAGAGTCTTATAGACCTCCTTCTTGAATGCAAACAAAAGAGTTTAAAATGCTGCCATTGAGGATTGTGCATAGAAATACTTACAAGGGTGAAGCAATACCCAAAAAGCTTTATAAAAGAAGGAGCTCTTTGGTATATATAAATATAATAGTATAAAAGAGGATTTCTCCATTTGGAATAGCACACTCAGAATATAAAGAAGAAAACTTTAACATTTTAGCTGTCAGTGCTAAGTGCATCATATTTTGGAGAAATTATTTTGTGATTCATTTTCAAATGAATCAAAATTATCTACAAAAATCATCTGCCTTATCCCGGAGGGAAAAAAGATTGAAAAAATAAACAAAAATCATTGTGTATAAACTAAGACATTAATTAGAGCCCTGTGTGGTAGCTCAAGCAGATGAAATTATCTGGTAAAATTCAGAAACTTCTTGCCCCTCTCTCACCAAAACAAGCAAACAAAGCCAAAAGCAAAAGGAAATATTTCACAAGAGATTCCAATGCCCAAGATTAAAACATAGTAACTGAGAACATGTGAAAGGAGAGAGGCTAGAATGGAAAACCCAGTGGTAGCGTATTTCAAACATGTTAGGGGCATGTGTATGAGAACCTTTGGAGGATGGGGCATTAGAAGGCAATTATGACTCAATCATAAAATGGCAAACTAACTCTCATTATAGCAATATCAAAATGTTCCCCAAAAAACTCTGGCACCCATGGAATATCACCTGGTAATTAAAACTATATTTATGAATTGGTCACATAAGAGACAAGCTATTGAACAAAAAAAAAAAAAGGAAAAGAAAAAAAATCAGAACGCAGAAGTTAATCAGAAGGAAAAAAAACATTCTCTCATATCTTCATTGAAAGAAACTGTAGCAAATAGATGATTTCTTACCAGGAGGAAGGGGGAAAGTTAGGGAAGGAGAAAGCCCATCCAATACAAATGTATACTGCTTGCTTATGTTATTTATAATATTTCCAGACAAGAGACAAACTAGGCTAGCTTCATTAGAAAGTATAATGCAAAGGCTGAAGTTTCCATGATCAAGATTATGTCTAGAATATATGATTCATAGCTGATTTTAAAAGACAAACTGCATAAAAACTATTAAGTTATTTAATCTAGACTGTAAATATGAAATAACAGCAGAAGACTGAGATGAGATCATGGACATGATAAATACTAGCTCCAAAACTAACTGTCAGGCAGGATTCAGTACAATCTAGTTTACAGAATGTGTATTTCCCTATTGTTATCTCACAAAATACATAATATTGCCCCAGATGTCTGTATGAAATGCAAAACAGTCTGGTTTTCCTTCATACATACAATATGGGAATACTAGATGGCAAAAATATTTTGAAAATCCATCTTGAAAGCAATAAAAAATTATTAGAGACAAAACTTGAACAGCACTTATTGACATGTGTATTGGGATTCAGTCCATTCAGAAGATTTAAGATGGGCATGAGGAAGCTACTCTTGTTGCCGCTCTTTGTAGGAATAAAAAAAAGCAATCCCAAAACCATGGACCCAAGGAACAGCTCCCATTATATATTGCTGGGAAAAGAATGGTTAGTGCAGTATCTAATAATGGAAGACATATTCTGTGAGAGTAGTGCCACGAAAATTCTCCAAAGTGAACAAAAGGGGTGGTGTACCTTCCAAAGAAAAGATGATACAGCAGAAGGATTTATGGACCTTATGGGGAAGATTTGATACAGGTAGTACAATCTTGTGAAAAAAAAAGAAGCAAAGAACATCCCAAGGAAAAAATAATTGAATTGGGTACTTCTCCTTCTCTAGTCTCCTATACTGCCCTCCTTCCAATGCATTTTCACCTCCTCCATACTAGCAAATATTCAGCTCCACAGTAAAAGCTACTAGAAAAGGTTAACTATTCATAAAATTTGAAAACAGAGGACAGCTACACTTGATATGCAGTTAAGTATTCTTAATCAGGTAGAAAGCTGTCTTAATGCCTACCACAGTAACTGCAATTGAAATGTTTTTATTACAAATGGATAAAAATAAATATTCTTAATTTTGAAGACATTGTTTTAAATTTTTTTACAAAAACACTCTTTTCTTGGTTTCTCTGTTTCTTTTTCCTACTCAAGTGCTTTAATTTACAGAGGACAAATAGTTAATCTGCAAAGAGATGCAAAGGAAAATGGGTCTAGGGAGACAGATCAAAATCAACTTCTTTCCTTCAGCACCTTGGCTACTCAGATTACTTTAGGACTGTTATCACATGGTTGGAATGGTTCAGAGGCACAACATCCTTATTTATGCTGATGCTTGAAGGTGAAAATTGCAGCTGCATATATGCATTCAAAGTATTGAAGTACAGATCAAGTCAGTGAAAACTCTTTAATTATTTAAGAAATTGAGATGATAGATGAAAATGCGGAAGCAAATACAGCCTGGTCAGAAAGCTAGACACATGTCAGGAAAAAGACTACTCCAATTTCTGTCATTGGAATAAGAGCAGACATGAGCAGAAGCTGTTTGTACCGCATCCAGACTTTCTACCTGGAAATTTGGTTTGCAGAGGCACGAAGAGGAATTGAAACAGGTAAGGGAGGCACCCTCACACTGCAGCTCTGGTCCTTGCAGGCTAAATGCCATGCTATTAGGATTAATGCAAAAATCTTGTCATCCAGGAAACAAGGAATTTAGACTTTACTTTTCTACACAGGAACAAACTGCACTGGGAATGACACAATTCCAATTAATATTGATGAACCTTTCCAAACATCTTCTGTTTTTACAGTCTACAAATTAAGCATCAATGGCAGCTTTTAGATGTCTCTTTTCACACCTAAAGAAACCAAGAAGAAAAAAAGAATAATGAGACAGTGTGGGACTAGATAACAAAACATTTACCAATTTCAGACATTTTCCATGGCTTGAAGTATTTTTTGTTTCAAAGTAAGGATGAAGAAGAGGTATTAATGGTAAGAAAAAAAATGCAGTTCTGTCTACTAAATGGTTCAAAATTAAATGGGAAATAGTTTATGTTCTCTCTTTTGCAGTTTCATTCTGTTCAGACAAGGCTAAATAACCTTGACATTAAGATTCCAAACTATGTTTGTGAGATCAAGTTTCCATTCCCAGCCTCTGCTGAAGAACTGCTGTATCATCTCAAGCCAGGCTTTTTCCCTCTTTGTGGCCTCAATTTCCATCGGTACACAAGGGGTAGTATGACAACCATATTCCACTTCGTACAATTTATTACATTTTAAATTGTAAGGCAGACAGTGAATCTTGCTGCTTGTTCATGTAGACACAAAAACAATCCTATTTTTGTCTTGAAGCTATTCAAAGGGTTTTGTTGTTGGCTGTGCCTCTGTGTTTTGCTTAGACCCTGCACTGCCAGTGCCGATATATCAGGATGCAAGGTGATCTCGCAGCCTGTATAGAACCAGGTGACATCCACGGTCACATGAAAAAACTCTGCCCTTCTCACACACATGCATGCTAAGCCACCTGTCTGCACTGCTCTGGCAGTCAAAGGAAGTTCCAAAAAAGCTGCTGAGAAATTCTTGCAGTATTATCTGAACCATATCTTGTGAAAGATTCGTTCTAATAATTTTATTACAAGTGCAAGGAATTACAAGCGCATGAACTGCAAGTTGCCTGCTGTACAGCCTCTCAAAAACAAGAAAAAGGAATTTAAAAGGTTTATGACATCACTGTTCTGCAGTTGTAGTGCATTCCCCACTTGAGCACGGAACTGATTTACTTCAAGCAATGAAAAACATGCTCCGGAGTCATGGAAATTGCATGTCTTCCATGGAAGGGATCCAAACAAGAAAAATGGCTTTGGAAAATCGCTGCAAACAGCAAGCCAACCTCTTTTCCTTCTATGCTGTATTACATGGCAGAACACTGCAAATCATGCTTTGAAGAACAAATCTGCCCTGCCAGCTGGACGGTGCCAGCATCTTTCCTGCCCAGCACTACTATTTTAATGATCAGTGACAGAATCTAGTATCATTATCACTCTTCCACTGTGTCATCCTCAACTCTTGGACTAAAGACCATCTATCAGTATCCTTCAAAAAAGCTACCAGTAATGTTGTTCTGCACATATTCTTGATATACAGAGATGAACCAAAGTCTTAGAAATATGTAGAATAATCTCTAATATAATTAATTCAGCACTGACCTCCCAGCTATTTTCCAATGCAGAGTTAAGAATAGAAGACATTTTCACAGCACTGCTTTGAGACAATTGTTTCACAGGAGGCTGTTTACAGGACTGTTATTAGACCTAATATTAAAGATAAAGGAGAAAAATATTTTTTGTCCAATAAATGGTCAAAAATAAAGCAGAAAACATTTTACTAATCTTTTTTTCCTGCAATTCCTTTCTTTTCAGAAAAGGCTGAATGACCTTGACAGCAAGGCTTCAGACCATACTTGTGAGATCAGGTTTCCATTCCCAGTCTCTGTTGAAGAATTGTAAGACTTAAGAAGTCTCTGCTGTTGCACAAAGATTGAATTTCATTAACATGAAACAAACAATCCAGGGTTCAGAATGCTGCAAAGTGGATCAAAAGGTTAATTCTTCCTTTGATGGAACAAGAAAGAGCTTTTAATACTTCAGCATGCCCACAATGCTGACAGTAATAGGGGATTGTGAGTTTGTCAGTCGCAGGCTGAAAGGTGATAGCATTAGTCACTTAGAAGAGATCTGGGCCTGAATCCTGCCGGGTGACAAACATGTGATAAAGCACTTTCACTGACAAACAGCAGAATGCATAAAACACATGAAGATTTCATTGCCAGAGCACAATATTCTCTGATGGAAACAATAGCCCTCTGAAAGCAGCTTTGTTCTCAGAAAAACAGCCCCACTGGGTTTTGGTTACTATGCTGGTTCTGCATTGGTGTCTACAAGATTTCATCCCATGCAGACAAAACCTGTTTATAAGCCTTCTTTTTCCCTGTGCTGCTTTACCTTTTTCCTTTTTTTCGGTGGGAGAGGGGGTGCAAAGTTGCCAGTTTTTTTTCTAAGATCTGCCTATTAGTTCTAGATATTTTCCCAGGGTGCTTTTGTCCAAGTTGTAGAAACACTTTCTGAAGTTGAAAGACCTTCAGTTCATCTCTTACCTACAAGGTAACATAAGAGTCTCCTACTGGAATAAAGGCTGGACAAAGCATTCTTTTCTCTTTGGGTCATTTTCTACAAGCATACTGGGCTTCGGGGTTTTTTCTTGGGTAACTGGGACTTTCAGAATTGTCAAACTAATGGTATTTCTGCTTTTTTTTCCCCTTAAAGATGAAAATATTAAATGTTTCACTGTTCCCAGAGAGAAATCTTAGGTTCCAATACAGGAAGCTGAAGCAGAGTATTTTGCTCCATCTCAGAACAATGTCAAATCACAACTCCCTAGACTGGCATATGCTTCATGCCCACACTCTCTCCTGGAGGCTGAGCTCTCCTTCAGCATATACCTTCTGCGAGGCACAGTGACCTCCCTTCTTGCTCCTTTCCATAGTGCAGGTACCATCAAGTTTGACAGACAAATCCAGGCACTGAAAATAGCTCTCTAAATCTATTTTATTGCTTGAAAAAATGTTCGTTTGATTTTTTCCCCCTCAATGAAAGCTCTCTGCAAAAAGAAACTCTTAGCAAATCTGTTCAGCTGAAACCTCTTTCTCCATCAGGTGTTTCCTTTAGATTTTCTATTCAAGTCCTAGATTTACTTTTTTGTTTCTAGGAAAATATTTTTTTTTATTTCTACCCTATTTAGATGTGGGCCTTTACTGCTAAGGTGTCATAACGGCTGATGAACAGGACAGGACAGAACAGGACAGGAGAGAACGGGAATTCTGCTTTACCAACGCATCAAGCTATTTTCACACAGAATATTTAGATCTCACTTCGTAGTTTGGATACCAGCTTGTAAGCTTCCACTGGGGTTATGGAAAAAATGCTTCTGTGCTTAATGCCTGGTACATGTGGCTGCTCCTCCTCCGCTATACTCTAAAGATCCTCCAGTTGGAAACGTGCGTGATATCACAGACTGGGAGCTGTAGTCTTTGCAAACTGCCCTTCATAAACACAGTCAAGGTTACCATCTGCTTTATTTTTTAAAAGCACTAGTTCTTGCAAAGTAAAGTATTAGTGCGCCTGCTGTCCACCAGTCTGGAAAAAGGTAGAGAAAAGGGAAGTTCTTAGATAACATCTTCCCACACCATCATTTTTTGAGTCTTTAAATGGCTGGTAATATCACGCAAGGAGAGATGATATCTGCATTCATCTTCAGATACATCTGAATAATCTTCACCTAAAGATAAAGTGAGACAAAGATTTCCATTATTTAAGCTGTTGGCAAAACCAACTCCAGTATTTACTGTAATAAAAATTCAAGCTTTTTGCATCTTCCTGATAACACTGTAACAGATATGTTGTTTCTGAAGGAACTGTTATCTTTAGGATGATATTCCCATTCAATGCTGAATCTGGTTTGTAGGAGACACTAGCACAACATTTTGAGAACAAATCCAGTCCTTTATGGAAAAAGATTTAGTCAATCTCCTTCATCTTTTACCATCAGCTTTGAGGGATTTTCCTTCTCTTTCAGTGTAACTTAGTCAGATACTTTATCTCACCTCTCAGTTCAGATTCAAAGAAAGGAAAACAACTAGGAACTACCTTGCCATACACCAAAGAATACACTGACTTCTATTAGTGAGAAAGAGACTGAAAAAGAGGATTGTGGGTTTGTTTCATTGGTAGCAGATGCCGATTTTCATTCAACCTGAAGTTTTAAAGCATATAAAACAACAAGCTATCCCCCATCAGAATAATTTTTAAACAATTATGTCAACCCACTGGGTCCTTTAAATCCCATAGTAGGAAAATGTAATTTAGGAAATAACACAGCTCTAGCTGAGGATACATTTATAGCCAAGTACAGGCAATGAGAGCCTTTGCCATTTTAGTCAAAATATTGACTCTGCAGGTGCTGCTCTGCACAAAATAGGACCTGGTTCCGAAATTAAAGACTCTGTCTGGTGCATGAGCTTTTACTTTGGCAGGGGAATCAAAGGTAGATAATGCCCTTTATAGCTTTTAACTCTGGAGTGAGCAGGGGTCAGCTTCTGTTCAAAAAGCTTCAGGGCATTCTGTCCACAGATTCCTTTCAAACCATTCTTCTAACCTGGAACTGATGGACTGCATTGGGTCCTAGCTGCCCCCACTACTATCTTCAATATACCACTCAAGCCAAAGGCAGCAATCAGAAAATAAGTCCATTGTGTTAATTCAAGCAATGACAGGACAGGAACAGGTTGTGAGGCAAGTGTGGAGGGCATATCCATGTCACTCCTCCCATTAAAAAGGATCTTGTTGGGGACTGAAAATCTGGCCCTCTATTTTCAGGTGTTATTTACTTTTGAAATACAGTATTTCCCAGTGGAAAGATTTCTTACCTAGCTCAACCTTCACACTCTCGGCAACAAACAAACAGGGATCAGCAGAGCTTCTTACCATAAGAAGGGCTTAGCTCAAGCACAGTATCTGATCATGCCCCAAACTGTGCTGGACACCTCACAGCACTGACCCTGTGCCCCAGAAGCTTCAGCTGCACACCACATCAGGTACAGCAAAGAGGCAGGGAGCAGCGAGGGGGAAATAAAACAGGAAACAACAGGAGTCCAAGAGCAACACGTCAGATGGGATGTGGGCACAGCAGGGCTCATTGTTCCTAATGAACCACAACAGAGCTCTGGTTGCCTCCTGTTTGTGGAAGATTCTGTTCTTGTGGAGAGATTTGAGCATGGCGAGTGACAACAGGAAGGTATTCTTGCCATGCTGAGTATACAGCCATCCCACTGACTATTGTATAGCACAGAGATATGTCCATGTTTAAAATTAGCTACACTGGGTACAGTGTGCAATATTGATCTCACAAAGTGAAGGTTGGAATGGGAGCAAAATCCAGCTAAGGAGCTGAAGAAAATGAGCTTATGCTGGGCTCTGCACTGCACTGAACCAATGGCAAAATGAGGCGGCTCAAATCCAGCCAGGATGCATCTCTGAACATGCCACTAGTTTGAGGGCAGTGTTGACATATCCTGGCTGAGGTACACCCAATGGCCAAAGAGACTTCACCTCATTCCCCTCTCACACACAGATACACATTTCTATCTTCCTTCCACAGCTTCTCCTGGGACAATCCACACCACTTGTCCCGCAAGGTAGAGTTCTGGCAGAAGTATGACTAAAAAATTCTTTTCTTTCCAGAGAGGTCTCTCTGGAACTGCGGAGCCTCATCTGTTGTGGGTTTTTTATCTTAGCACATTTTATTAGGTGGAGAACAAACCTGTACTTCTTCTAGTTCCAGGGTTAGTACAGTTATTGTTATCAACTACGTATCTCTGCATCATAGTCTGTTGAGGGGTATGTACATACCCTTACAAACTTATTAAAGGCCATCTCACATAACACATGGGGTACTATCATTCTTGGAGAGTTTATTTCTTCAAGGACAGTCATCATCAAGAGGAGAAACCCTTAATGCCTGGAAGCTCCTAATGCCCGTCAGTTCTCCAAGCCAGGGCAGCAGGTTATTTCTCCAGCCCTAAATATGTACAATGGCAAATATTCAAGAAATGTCATCATTAATCTGAGTGGACTGTGGGGAAAAAAATTCTTGTGCCAACACCTAGGTACCTAGTGTCGGACATTAAATTTATTTGAAAGGCTTCTACATAAAAATAGCCACATTTCAATGCAGCAGAATTCTCAAAATTTGAATGTAAGGTGCTCAACATTAGTTTCTGGCCTGAAAAATATTGACCTCAGATAGAAAACTCAGAGGCAGAATCAAAAGCAGGAGTGCAGTATTCACAACTTGCTGATGAAGCATTCACATCTGGATATTCCCTCCTGGCTACAGCATACGCAGTAAAAGTGTTCTCTAAGACTCCCAAGCAGTAAGACTACAGGTCCATTAAATCTGCAGGGGTTTGAAGGACAATGTCAAAGAATCATAAAAATTACAAGCCCTATTAATTAACATCCTGCCTATATGTCTGCCAAAGAAGGGATTATTTTCTTTGACTCATCCAGTTTTAAAATGGATGAGGAGATCCCATTTTATTGCAAAGGAGCTCTAATTAATGTTCATTTACAACTCTGGGGAGTTAATTCCAGTTCTGAGCCACATATACAGCATTGCAGCCATCAACACGAAACCAGCAAAAGATAAATGAGCTCAAGAGCAGCTATGTCTCTTTCTGTGATATTCCTCTGTTTTACTCTTTGTCCTTCCTTTCTGATACTATCTATAAGAAAACAGGATTTATTTAGCAGTTCCTGCTGCATAATCCTCTGCAGCACACTGCTGGCAGTTGCAGGGATAATTATGTGACCAGGAAGGTTCTGGCAGCGGGTAGCGCCCAGTGGCAGGAATGAATGAATTTGAAAAGATTAGCTTATTTCCATGAAAAGTCCTTTGAGAAAGACAGAGGACTGCTGAGAAATCAGTAGGAAGGGATGTCTTTCCAATAAAACCACAGAAGTTGCAGGCAGTACCCCAAATCTGTCTACCCAGCACTGTCACAGCACTTTGACCAAGGGTGTTCTGTTTCCATCTCAAGACAGGGCTTCTAAGTCAGGCACTGCTAAAACATTTTCAAATTCATGGAACTAAGTTTAAATGTTATTAAACACAGAAGACAGTTGAATTCCTTAACAGAATGTGCTTTCAACAGGGCTCACTGTTGTCTTAAAGGGTTTTTGTATGGTAATGTGACATTTCACAGCCTACATGTAGGCAATTATCTTTGAAAGAAAAATGACCGATTTTTTTATTTTTTTGAGAAGAGCCTTTGATTAAAACACGTTTCTTGGGGAGCTGATATGCAAGGACAGAATGTGGATACAAAGACGATTCAAGATCTGGAGCTGTTATTAAAGGTGCTAGAATTAAGGGGGCTTGAGGAGACCACAGCGAGGGGCATTCAGGCAACATCAGACTCTGGCACCAACTGGAACCAGTGTAGTCTGTTGTGCCTGTAAATGATTTTGCAGTATCTCCCAGGTCTTCCACAACTAGATTGCTGTGCTCCAACAAGATTCCAAATTAATGACAGAAAATAATAGTTACAAGGCTTGTTGTTGCTGCTTAGCATCTCAAAATTGTTTGGACTGACTGTTGAGTAAGCAGGACATGCAGAATTAAACACAATATCTGCTTGTATTGGTTTAAGTTCAAATTCACTAATAATTCTTACTGTTCTCAGAAGGCATTTTTCCTTGCTCCTACAGTAATGAAGTCAGTGGAGTTTCTACCACAATTATACTGGGAACAGGAAGAGGGCTTATCGATAGAGGCTTAGACACTGCAGTCTGAAACAGGCATACCACCTCCATCCATACAGCGCCTTCGCTGTGTGAGCAGAAATGTTTATTTTGTTTTTGCTCACAACCAGCACCAAAAGTGCCCCTAGCTATGGTGCATACAGCATTTCTGTGCACTGTGGGCCTGGTGTCATCACCTGCTCAGGACACAGGAGATCGGTAGCATTCCCAGATCACAAATACCTGACTGAACAAGACTTCAGGATGCTTGGTAATCTGCAAGCCAGGAACATGCAGCCTGTATTCTCAACCATTCCTACCAAGCCCGTTTGGTTTTACACCTACATTGTTTCTGTTATAATTTGAAATTCATCTACAGTTCCTACATTCCACAATTACACCAACAAAGGAATAAATTTAGGTCCCTTCAAACACTTCCTTTAACCACTCCTTCCTTCCATACTCTCACATATGACAGTCATACGTTTACGAGTTTATGGTTGAAAGTGCTCACCACAAGGATAAATAAAAAGGCAGGAAGATCGGTTGGGCAGCAAACTGAAAAACCGCAAATGTAAATGTGTTCAGGATTCAACATTTCAGTGTCTGTGCTGGATGTCAGTACTTTTGAAGTAATGTTTTATCCATATGCTTGTCTTGGTGTATAGTCAAGGAGATTTGAAAAATAACCGAGGCTTTGTTTAACAGTATAAAAAATGACAACCTGGGGTTTAGGCTAGGACTACATAAACGTAAATTGCAACAGTCCTATGTAAATAAGAAGGGACAAAGAGAAGAAAAATACCAAAATAATTTTTTTAAAAGGAATTATTTTTCATTCAGACTGAAAATACAAACAGATTTTGGGCAGCTTCATTCATGAGCCTTTGCTTGTAAGTAATAAATCGAGTCAATTACAGAAACAACAACTTCTTCTTCTTCTTCTTCTTCTTCTTCTTCTTCTTCTTCTTCTGCTTCTTCTTCTTCTTCTTCTCCTTCTTCTTCTTCTTCTTCTTCTTCTTCTTCTTCTTCTTTACATTTCCTGGATTTTGTCTTTCTTAGGCCTGGAGATAAAATATGAGCCAGAAAACAAACAGTACCACTCCTCCTCTGTCAAGAAAGTAATCTATTAAGCCTTGTTAGGGAATAGTTTGCTTCTTCCTGTGTATCTGAAGAGCAAGCAGGTTGACAGAACAAGGACTTCAGCAGGGGAGCAGTAGGCTGCTTACACAATTTCCCATTACCAGAGAGTCTGTAAGAGCAGTGAGGTGTTTATTCTACTGGAAAGCAAGTTGGGTGTGATGTTGCTTAAACCTTCTAACTGAATCATCTCTAACATAAGAAATGTATTCCCTCAACAGCTTTGGGGTTTTGGTCTGTTTCTTGAAAGAATTGAGTCAATAACTTCATACTGTTACACATCTCTTCCAAAAACCGGTTAGCTGGTTTGAACCAAATTCATCAGAGGGGACAGATTCCTCACTAATGTTGTGGCACTAGGCAGACAGGTAGGAAAATGCAGTAATGCCCCTGCTAGGGTATGGGAAGCAAGTGGCCTCTCTTCAAACATCAAAGGATCTACAGAAGAGCCCTACCCCAAGACAAAAACCTGTGGGAAACCAGGTTTTCTTGGTTCAGCTGCTGCTGGAAACATTTATTTGAGCTTGTAATGTCAAGTGAGAGAAAAAGAGGCTGTTAATGATTCCTGTTGTTGCAAGAAACCTATAATATAGCCTTCTCTTAAACTGATCACAGTCCATTGCAAAACCACTTGTGTTTCTTCTCCCACAATTTTATTTAAAAGGTTGTCCCAGAATGTCACTGCTCTGACTGCCAGAAGTCTGAAAATTAGAAGGAAGTTCAGTATTTATTGGCTCTACTCTAAAATCAACATTGGCCTTCAGCTGGAGGAGCTCTTCTTCTCTCCTACACGCCTTCCCCAAACTCCACTGTGAATCTCCAGAACTTCTGCCCTCTTACCCTCAGTTGACAAAGACTAAACCAGCCAAATTAAGTTAATTCCCTTTGTATTAAAAACTCTCCATTCCCATCATCATCTGTTCTGCTTTAATTCTCATTTCCTGAGCATGCTTACTCAGATGTCTACGGGCAATGCCTTGTATCTTACTGTTAGTACTTTATTTCTTCTTTCACTTGCTTGAAAAAATTTCCAAGATTGCACTTACTTTTTTATGATTGTATTGCACTGACAGCTCACAGATATCCTGCATCTTTCTCCCCCTTTGTAATTTTCAACTCATAAACTCTGAGTATGTCCCAAAATTTCTGGTTATTAATTCTATGCATGATCTTAATCCTTTGAAATATTAAAAATCAACCTGTTCCTCAGACTCAGATTCTTAAGGTCATTTGGTTCTTTCTGTACCACATCCCAGTTTGTCATCTGATGGTATCTCCCCACTTTGGGCCAGACATAATTTCATCAGTGTAATTTTGGTTTTGCATCAATATTGTAAGAAAAGCAATAAATTGGATTGGTCTCAGAACAGATCCTTCAGAAGCCCCATGACTAATTTCCCTCTAAGCTGGTTCTTTCATCACAATAACTTTTTATCACAATTTTAATGGAAATACAGTTCATTTAATCAGTCTACTCATCTTGCAAATTTTTGCGTATTCAAAAATTTGTGCCCTTTTCAGACTTTCCATTTCATTCCATGACAAATTACTCCTATATATTAACATTTACAAAAATTCCAGTCAGTATCTTGGACCTACATTACTCGCACTGGCCAGTTTAACATTAATAGGACCCAGCACAATCTTCTTGCCAGCCACAGATGATAATTAACGTTTTTCACCTCCACAGCTACTGATTGTGCAGTACAGGTGAAGTGGACCCTAAGGCTTGCCTTCGATGGGAGTGATTGCTGTTGGGGAGGAGCATTTCCATCTGACCACTTTTTCTCCATGGTTTCATTACTGTCTTATCTAACTTCCAGCCATCTCTTCAGGGCAGATGAAAGCTGCAAGATCATGATGGTTTCAGTTAATATCAGACAGCCTAGAATGCGGGGGCATCCACAGAATACTGGGCTTCAGATTCTCACCACCTTTCCTGATGTGCCCATGCACACTCTGGTACAGAAGCTGAGCTTTCAGGCTACGTGTATGAAAATGAAGAAAATTTTTGGTGGTTAAAAGTTCAGTCAGTAGTACAGCTCTGTTCCTATGGGGTCTGAGAAAGAGTGGGCAGGGAACAGAATACAGGCAACATATCTGACTATCCAAGAAATCAAATGTGAACTTGAATATACATAAAGGACAGGAATCATAAACCAAATAAATAAAAGCAGTATTACTTTCAACCTTCTCTAGTATAATTTAATTTGGAGAGGTCTACTATAGATTGTTGATTCAGCCTCTTAAACAGAATAGTAATTTTTGAGGTTATGATGCCTTTCATCCATAAGATTAGCTATCTTGCTGAGAAAACAGGTACCCTTCTCAAAATTTTCCAAGATAAGGGATAAGGGGCAGACTTCTTTTGATAGCATGATCTTTTAACTAAATACATGCAAGCGATTAGAGAGCATCCAAAGAAGGGCCACGAGGATGGTGAAGTCTTATGGAGGGGAAGTCTTGTGAGGAGCGGCTGAGGTCAGCCTGGAGAAAAGGGGACTGAGGGGAGACCTCATTGCGGTCTGCAACTTCCCTGTGAGGAGAAGAGGAGGAGCAAGCACCAATCTCTCCATCTCATGACCAGGGACAAAACTAGAGGAAACAGCACGAAGCTGAGTCAGGGGAAGTTTGGATTGCATATGAGGAAAAAGTTTTTCACTGAGAGGTGGACCACTCTCAGGAATACGGTGTGCTTCTTGGGGTTGTCCTGTGCAGGGCCAGGTATTAGACTTGATGATCCTTGTGAGTCCCTTCCAGCTGAGGATATTCCATGATTCGATGACTCCTCTCTCAGTAGTTGTTTTGGGGAATGCACACAAAGAGTAAACTCCTAAAGAACTGTCTTTATTGCTTTTGGAGACTGGGATTGCAACACACTTTTTTCCAAAAGTCAGTATCCACTCATCTCTCCAAAAATGCTCTTAGCATCCAGCCTCTATTTCAAACCACAGAAAGTGGCTACTATCACTAAAAATGGGGAGTTGTACATGCATTCAAGAATTAAAGAGGAGCAGTCCAATAAACTCCCTTTTGTGCAGGTTTTCAATGATCCATTCATTTGTGATCACAATTAAAACAGTGTTTTCCCTAACAGAAAAACACAAAAAGATGCTCAGCTATTGTACCAAACATAGTTTTCTAATGAGAGGAAAGTTTGGGGTTTTTTTTCAATTTATCACTGTAAGTCATTTATTTTATTCTGTTAGCTACTTCCTCCAAGCTCATTGGCCTTGAGTTTTGGCCTAAGTAACGCTTATTTGTGACCACAGCTGAAGACAGGATGTTGATCTATATTGTCTATTGGTCTGATCAGATATGACTGGGCTTATATCATTATATTTACTCTATTAGACTCAACACTTTATATTCAGACACAGCAGGCTCTATCCCAGTGGAGCAGAAGTAACATTAATGCTCAAATATTGTAATGTATTACATGAGCAAAAAGCCTCTTTGAGATGAAAGACGGTGGACTCGCAAAACACGTTTGGTCGTGTTGACAGAGTTACACTGATTGTCTGAGAAATTAACAGACGCGCAACTTAAATAAAACCCTCCAACTTATGTTCTGTAGAAAGCCTCTTTAATATTTTATGGTTTATTACCATTCTTTTGGTAAATTATTCAAAGGCATAGCTCGGCAAAGCACACAGGAAGTCCACAGTGTCAGGTCAATTAGTTGTTTAAGCATTATGTAGAACTTCAAGTGTTTCTTTCCAGTTACAGAAAAAAATTGTTATGATTTGGAAACAAGGAGAAATGAAGTAGGTTAGATATATTCCTTTTTTTAAAAATCCACTTAAATATTTGGGGATTAGTACCCCAAGTGTTACACCTCTCTGTCACTATAGTTCTTGTAGCAATGGTAGTTCTGAGGCAAAAACCTATGTTGCTTCGTGCTAGCTCAGAAATAACAGACATGTAATGGAGAATTTAATTTTTGTATGCCTTTATCATGATTAAGTAAGCAAACTGCCTAGCTACAGAAGCAACCACTCTATTAGGGATCATTTAACAATCCCATCCAAAATTTGTGGGCAGTTTGCAATTTCAGAAAGTGAGAAAACAGTCATTAGCTGATGCATTCCATCCTCCTGCTACTGTGAGATTGTTCTCTATTGTACATTTCCAATTGATCCCTCCAGGCCACTAAAGCTTTTTAAGTCCTAGATATAAGGAGCCATGCCTCCCTTCGAAGGCTCCTTACAGCACAGCAGAGCTCATCAGGAAAGACAGCCAGCCCAAGTATTACTCTTCTTAATTGAGTCTTCTGTATGTTTCTCCCACTCTGGAAATAGCTCTATTCTTTTGAGCTGTATATACATACCACTCTGGTGTGTAAACACTCTCAACATGCTCTTAATTACTCCATCAGTTTAGCTATAACTCTGGGCTTTCCAGTTTAGGGGCATTAAATGTTTCAGCATTTCACGGGCAAGAAGATCTCTAATTATTCACAGTTTTCCTTAAAGACTGTTGTGGTAGTCCCCTCATTTTTCTTCAGTCCTTGATTACTCCTTTGGCAATATATGCACACCAACCTACAATGAAAATTCAATAAATAATCCTGAGGCGATAAAGGGTAATGAGAAGGTTAAGATCCTCAGAGTCATCCTTCAAGGATATGATCAGCCTCCATCCCGTTCTTCTAGGTGTTATTTAATGGTCTCCAATGCAACAGATGCCTTTGCCATTGTCTGGTCCTTGAAGGAGGCAACTTTGCCTTTCAAGCTGGAAATCTGAAGAAACCAGTCAATGCACATTGTATACATGAAATTATCCCATTTTAAAATGGCTGCTCACCCTCACACCATCATAATCAGCACAGCTGAGCCTAGAGAGCCTTTTAGGCTTGCCTTTGCAGTCTGACAAAAGTAAGGCTAAATCAATATCCATATTGGCATATCCTGAAAACTCCGAGATCTCCTACAGCTTTCTGCTTGTTCTACAGAGATGAGGAGTGGAAAAGCATTAGTCCTACATGATTCTACAACTACACAGTGACATTAATGTAATCTAAATCCGTGCCAATGCTGAATGGAATGGTCCTGCCTATCTCCACATCACTAAACACTGCCACTGTGCCCCTTGCCTCAGATTAAGAGCTCACGCAGGTACCCAGTGAGCTAGATCAGGTACCTGTTCTGGCAGAAAAAAGGACAAAGAAAGTCATGGTAAGGCAAAACGAGGGGAGGGAGACAGCAAAGAAGAGAGAAGCATGGAGCAGGCTGGAGACAAAGAAGACTTTTATCTCGATAACTTTCCTGATTTAGTTTATGTGGCCGTACAAATGTTAGTGTCTTATTGAAACAGAGAAAATCTTCAAGAAGCAGGGAATAAAAGGTTTCAGCATGGATCTGTACTAACTTGAACTGGCTACATAACCACAGCTCGTAAGTCACAGAAGTCCAGGCTTTCTGACCAAGTCAAAAAACCCACCACACAGGAATCTCCTGACTTCATAGCTGAGACAATTTCCTTTACCTCAGGACCAAATGAGCAGGAATTATATTTAAGACAGTGTTGCTTATAGAAAAACCTGACAAAAGAAAAGAAGGAATAAAAAAAAGGAATGCTTTATCTCAGAGCCAAGGCAAGGTGAAAGTACCATTCATTGACTAAATAATTTCCAGACATATGTGAGCAAGAGAAGCATGCAGATCTCACACCATTCTTCATTTACGTTTAAGAAATATTCCAATCTAAACCATTCTATCATCCTATTATATTTTGCTTGCAAAATCATTAGGGATAGACCACAACCAACAACCAAACTGGCAGTGCATTGGTGTGATAAAGTAATTCACATAAGTATTTCTGTTACCTGGCATTTCTTCAGTTGTTCCAAGAGGCCCTCAAAGTTCTTCACACAAAGAATGAATTTTACTTCACAGCAAGCTGATAAAGTGTGAAAACCCTATGGCACTGTTGGAAAACAGTGACTGTAACCACATAGTAAAGTAATATCATTGTGAGGGCTATCCGTCTATATAAAAATGTAAAATCTTTAAGGTCAGATTCAGTACCAGCAGTGGTGTTTTACAATGGAAGTTACCACCAGATTTTGGACAGACAGACTTCATGACACTGAAATGGCACACTCCATCTTCCACCTCTCAGCCTAGCATTTCAAATGCTGTCAAGAAAGAATCATCTCGTGAGGCATACAAAGTAACTTTGTGATCTAATGTTTATGCTTTCCCCAAAGGCACACCCAGAAGAGATATTTGGTTAGCTACAAAAATGTCACTGAAATATGGAACCTTCCAGGCAATTGCTGATTGGCTCAAGGAACAAGACAAAAAGAAAAGAAATGCTCTTAGGGGAACCTGTATATTTTTCCTTTGCTATTTTCAGAGCAGTTTGACAAGCCATGCATCCTTTGGCAGACTTCCTTCTGCTTAGCACCACAGTGAAAGAAGTACATTGATACCGGCTCCTATGGTATCGACTTTACGAACTCTTGGTGAGACAACTGAAACTCAGCTCTGCCACACTGTTTCCACCTGCCAGCTGGTGATAAATTTATACAATAAGAGACAGCAGAAACCTCCAGGAAGAAGACAAATTTCAATCTCTTCTGACTACCCTTGCAGAAAATTATACCCCTGATGGTTCTGATGAGGTGGATTGTGGATTTCCTTTTTTCTTTTCCCTGGCTCTGCAGGAAATTTAAGCCCTTTCAAATAATTTAATAATAATGTTTAGTACTTTGAAGGATTATCTATTAATCTTTTTGGCACATGTAAGGGAACCAGCCTTCCCAATATGCCAGTTTAGCAGCTTGACTGCTGTTAGATACCTAACTTTTACATTTCCTGTCTTAGTGCCTCTGGTACGCATGACAGCTTCTTAAGTGAAACCCTTCTTAAGCCACAGCGGAACATGGAGCATCCTGATGATTGCAGGAGGCAGAGAACCAACAGATACATAATCAAGCCTTTGCCTTTGATATAACAGAGCTACTGCAATGTGCACCTCTCTGAAGACTGGGCCAAGCTGCAGCAGCCTACATTGCTCCGGGAACCGCCCTGTTCCAGAAACACAGCATGCACTGCTGCAGAACATCCTCTGCAAACACTGCAGAGGATCATGTCACCTTTACCAGAATTTCCTCTAATTTCCCAAAGAGAAGGACACTCCTTCCATGATGTACTTTCTCGCATTAGCATTCTCAGTTCCTTCTGATTTCTCTACCCTATACAAAAATAGATGTCATGTTTTTAGGAAACCTGTGCATTTTTCTTGACAGTGACTTACTGCAGCTCTACAGGGATACACATTTTTCCCCACAGAGTCAGAGCATACTTTACACATAATTTAAAAGGAAGAGCTTGTAAGAGTAAATAGGTCCAGCACAAGGACACTCATATTCTGGAAAAATAATTTGTTGATTTAATCTTACACTTTTTAATTCTGCTTAGCTTTGCAACTCTAAAATTATTTTTCATTGAAAATTGACATCAAAACAATGACTGCATAGGCACAGATCTCCTCGTGAAACCATAGCAAAGGATGATGGCTGGGGAAAAAAATGTAAATTAAAGGGACCAAAACCAAACTGTATTTTTAAAATAGTCTACAAAAAAAACGTGAAGGCACTGATGCAAAGGATCGTAGCTTCAAATTTTCAGATGGTTTTAATTTCACAAAAAAAATAAAACCAGTTATGGTTCTGCAAAAGCCAAACCCACAATATCCTCTCTAACACAAAGTATTTCTTGCATTTCTCAATGCTGTTAAAGGGAAACTGTCATCCTAGCCTCCAGTGAACTTCATGTGGCAAGACGAGATCAGAACATTTCAGCTATTTCACTGGTTTCTCAGTCTCCTTCTCTAACTTCTGACTTTATTATCATTTCTTCACTACCTTTAAGAGGTTCACACAAATTAAAAACCAATGGCTATTTAGAGTCATAAAGACAAATGACTGTAGAGGTCAAAGAGAAAGGACAATTATATTTTAAATGTTACCAAACTAGAAGAGGGAAAGATTAGTAAGAGGAGGTACTTTTTAGTAGTAATCTCTCAGTTAGATGGTGCATTACTTTTAGCATCAGGTGAACATGTTCAGGTAGAATGGTATGACCAAATGGTCTTGCAGTGGGAAACTGCAGATCACTTTGCTTCCATACAATAGGAAAAAAAACCCTAACGAGCAGGCAGCAGCCCTTTCAGTTTCATATAAGATGTGTATGTGGGGAAATATCATACAGATAATACCTTGGTAGTCTCCCTGCCAGCACGTCCCATCAGGATTGGCATCACCAGCATGACACTGGCAAAGCACTCTGCAGATTCTTGCACTCGAGTTTCTTATTCTATAAATTCCTCCTGGAGCATTTGCAATCATATTCTTGATATGACCAAAATGCTATATACATATGTAGGGGTTTGGGTTCTT
>VWPU01010939.1:0-15629 GCA_013398955.1 Callaeas wilsoni
TCCTCCTTTTCCTTTTCTTTTTTGAGAATGTGTTGAAAGGCAGTCATCCTTTGGCCCAGCTTGCTGCTCATTGTTCATGTGCCCTGTGTTTTAGACCTGAGGTTTTTAAGTTCTTTCCTCCACTTCTACGTGATTTTCCTCAGGATCACATAAAAACACAGGAATGACAGACAAAGGAACTTGACACAAGGAAATTTGTTGTAAGGGATTTTATGGACTACAGACATTCAGGGGCTTTGGTTTTTTAAGCTCTTACTTGTGTAAAGAGGAATTTGAGCTCATTAGTAGAAAACTTCATAGGTTACCAAGAGATCCATGAAAATATTTTACAAGCTCTGTATTACCTGAAGGTCAGTGGAATAACTCCATCTGGAGTTACATGCAGGTCGTGGTGGGTAAACAATCCTAAATATGTTCTAAGCCTTCTAGTAGGTACAGCATGTGTTTGTTGAATGAAAACATCATTACAAAAATAACTTCAGCTTCCTTGGTTGGAACATATTTATTTTTTGGATGGATGGATTTCCATGTCCTGAGGTCTCTGACATCTCGTAGTTATTGGGATCTTCCAGAAGCACCATTTGATCTTCTGGATGGTTGGAAAACCGTGGAATGTGAGGCTGTCTTACTGCTTTTTGGGGTTTTTGTTAGCCAGGTGATTTATTAAAGAGCTTGACAGGCCAAGCAGAGGCTCAAATTCTGAGCAGACTTGCCCCAAAACTGGGGCTCACCAGCAATGGCTGAGGTTGTTCTGCAGCCAGGACAGGCCAAAGGAATTCCAGCAGCTGTTCCTAGTGCGTGGGATCCTCTGGATTTGTATTCCAGGCAGCATGGGGAAGGGAAGAAGGTGATTTCACTGTCTCCTGGGCTTGTCCACCCTGCCAGAGGCTGGACCTGACCAGGCAGGAATGTGATACCCCGATGGAAAGGGGTGCCTGCTGCAGGGGAGCTTCCTGCTGCTTCCCCAGTGCCTTGAGATTCTCCCCCAAATCCCCACAAAAAACCGAAATGCACTGTTAATGTTTGGCTGGGGTTTATTTCAAGTAAAACTGTTCTATTTGAAGCCCCCCTCCCCTCTGTTGAGATGTCTCAAATTGAGTTTGCTGAAATAAGTTTGTGTAGAACGTGATTTGCTTGCAGTCGCCGATGTTGGGCATTCCCTGAATATCCACTTCCAATCAAGTAGATGGATTTTAGATTGCTTTTGACTCAACTTTTAATTTATTGTAAGCAATCAGCACTGAATTGTCCTGCAAACAACTTCCATCTGTGCTTTCACAGAAGACCAGGCACACACATGGAAGGGAGTCAGGCAGAATTGGCTTCAGCTTGTGTTGAGTAAAGAATTGAGACATTGTGATGCTGAAACAAAGAAAAATAACCAAATGTTTTGAAAGGTTCATGTTTTTTCCAAGACTAAAATAAATTTCAAAGTCATGTCTTTGCCTTTCTCCCAAACTACTGTTTACTCGTGAGTCAGTGGCCAAAGTAGCTGAAAATACCCCCAAATTAGGGTTCTGTCCTTGAAGAAAATGCCACTTCTCCAGAAAATTAAAATTTAAAAATATATTTTAAAAATTAAAATCTGACTGAGGTGTTTTTCACCTGGAAAATTCAATTGGAACTGAGTTAAAGCAGAAATTCAGCTGACACAAAGAGGAGTTGTTTGGTTGGTTTTTTTTTTTAAGTGACACTGCCTAGCAAAGGTTTAATATCAGGTTCTCTGTTCAGTGATGTGGAAAACAAACAGTACACAAAGAGCCCTAACATGATAGGCAGGTACAGTTCCATTCAAATTTTATTTCTGTTTCCCATGATCCAGGAGATAACCACATGCTGTGATCTGAGAGAAAACAATGGGGAAGAAAGACTAAAGACTAAATACTCAGTGAATAGTAAAGAATAGAACTTGGGCTTGTAAAATGGGAAATTTAGCCTGAAATGTGCAACCTTGAAATGAAAGGGTGCTCACAATAACCTGGAGAATGAACCGAATTCAGCTTTGTCTTTTACACATTTGAACTCCTTAAAAATCTGTCATAATCTGACTCACAAGTTCTAGCTAAAAGCTCTGTGAATTCTGTCTAGAAATCAGATTGGTAAATGGCCACAGAAAGCCCATTTTTCTCTTTTTCAGGGCTTTGAGGCAAATGGTTGGTCACAGGGCACCGAGGGCACTGGGTGTTCCAGGCAGGAGATGCCTTCCCAGCATGAGCTCACCGTGTTGGAGCTCACTTCTCCCAAAAAAGGGACACCAGCTCATGTTTTTTGGGAAAACGCTCCCAGACAACAAGCATGGAGCAGCTGATGGGCAATAATTTGCTGTCCTGCAGTGCAGCTTTCGAGCAACTTGGCACTTCTGGTGGATTTCTTTTCCCTTTGCAAAGAAAATACTAGACTGCCAGGTGATGTTCTTGCACTGAAGAATGTTCTGTGTTCCCACAGAGTGCATCCGGTGATTTAATGATCAGGAACATCCAGCTGAAGCACAGTGGGAAGTACGTGTGCATGGTGAAGACAGAGGTGGACAGTGTGGCCTCTGCAGCCGACCTCATCGTGCGAGGTACATCCCAACCCCAGGGCCAGGACCATGTTTCCCACCTTTTTTTATACTGTAGGCTATAGAAACAGCTGATGTTGGAGGTTATGGAACCAATCCATGGCTTGAATGATGTGATGAATGGCTGTGAGTTGAATGATGTCATTCTGACTTGCAGCTAGTGAGAATTACAGCTCGGGTTTTGGGTGAAGCCTGGTTTTTTCCCAGATATGAAGAGCTGGAGGTTATGGTAATGACTTCACATCGTTTTTCACTGCCAGTCCTTCAGGTCACTGACAAGAGGGAACTCACTGGCAGCTCTGAGGCAGCTGGAATTGCTGCCTCTGCAGACTGAAGTGCCAGGGACTCCAGAATCCTTCCTGTGAAATGAGCAGTTCTGCCAGAGCCCAGGAGAGGCTTTGTGCTAGGGTTTAAAGCCTATAGTGCAGGATTATTCCTTTTCACTCTGAGCTGGAATGCTCACAGTTGAGCCAGAATTGTGCCTTTCTTTGCTGATGTTACAGCTACATTTATTGTAAGGTAGAAGCTTTGATCTAGAAAAGCGCATTATGTGATCAGCACTTACTCAATGTATTTTAAAATATTTCAGATATTTTCTCATTGTTAATGCAGTGTTACTCATTTCACCCCCCCTTTGCTGGTGCAGGTGAGATAGAACCTGAAATTTCAGCCAGGAAATGAGGATTTTCCAGAAGGCAGCAGACTGAACTGCTGCTTGGGGTGCTGGTCAGATGTGCTGAAAAATTGTTGCAGTGCATTGTACAGTAGAGAATTTGTAGGTAAAAAATTGACAGACCACAGAGATGTATCTGTAGATTAAAGAGGATATTTAGGACTGAAGGAAAAGAAATTGGAAAGACAGAGGGATGTGCTGAACAAAGGCTCTTGGTAAAAACACCAAAACCCAGTCATGTGTTCTGCCCTTTGGAGTATTTCAGGTTGAAATTACCAGAGTTTAGTGTATGTGAAACAATAATTACAAGTGTTCTTATTCCAGTCTGAATTGTTTTCCTCCTCCCTGAGGAAGAAAAAATGGGAATCCATCCTGCTGGTGGTGATTCCCTGGGTGCTTCAGGGCTTCACCAAACGCTGCCTGTTTTGCTGTCCAACTCCAGGCTCTCCTGGGCCCCCCGAGCAGGTGAAGGTGGATGAGATCACAGACACCACTGCCCAGATCTCCTGGCAGGAGGGCACCGACAACCACAGCCCCGTGACCACCTACACCATCCAGGCAAGGACTCCCTTCTCCGTGGGCTGGCAGCGAGCCACCACAGGTGAACACAGTTCCCAGGCCAGGCTCCGTGGGAATGTCTCCGGCGCCGCGTTCCTGAGTTTCCTTCTCCCTTTCTCTTTCATAGTTCCGGATGTGATCGACGGGAAGACCTTCACAAGCACAGTAGTGGATTTAAATCCTTGGGTTGAATATGAATTTCGTGTAGTTGCCAGTAACAAAATAGGAGGTGGAGAGCCTAGTTTGCCCTCAGAAAAAGTAAGAACTGAAGAGGCAGGTTAGTGGGTCCTTCTATTTGTTTTTAATTCGAGAATCTTGAATATTAACAAAGAAAAGGAGTGTTCATATCTTTGGCTCTTTGCAAACAAGCTTGGAATTGCTGTTGGCTATAGAAGCCTGTAACAAGTTTGTTCATGTTTTTCTGTTTAGCTGTGGGACAGTTTGTGTTGTATTACTGAGCGTCACAGAAGCATAACATCTAAATCCATTTAAACTGCATTTACTGTGACAAAATCTGCCAGTTCAGGCAATGCTGCAGAGTCTGAAGGTATTAATGGATGGAGAGAGGTTGATTTTGACAGGGATTTTTCATTGCTGGTGTTTGATCAGTGAACCCCTTCCATGTAACAAGCAGGTGGCTCAGAAGAAGCCATCAATTAAAACCCCAGCTCACTTGGAATGAGGCCATTTCCCAGTTTATGTGTATAATATCCCTGGAAGTGTTCAAGGATGTGGAATTCTGAGCAGCCTGGTCTAGTGGAAGGTGTCCTGGAACAAGGTGTTCTTTAGGGTCTCTTCCAACCCAGGCCATTGCCTGATTCTCAAGTTAACTCTGTTAAAAACTGAAGCTTGTCTCCAGTTTTTAGAAGTTCCTGAATACAGCTTACCTGGTGTAGTCTGTGAGCTGCTGAGGTTCTCCAGGTGCTCAGAGAAACCCCAGCCTGGCCCAGGGAAGGGTGAAACTTCCTACCCCAAAAACATTTACCCTGATTGCAAAAGGAGTATGAATATGGGTTAAATTCAGAGCGTGAGGCTGATGTGATGAGTTCTCTTGTCTGTACTCTATGCACACATCTCTGCATTTCCTTCCCACAGTTCCCGAAATTCCCCCGTCTGAGGTCAGTGGGGGAGGAGGCAGCAGATCTGAGCTGGTCATAACGTGGGATGTAAGTTTGCTGGCGAGCAGTTTTCTTCAGAGAACTTCCTTCTTTCTCCTCTTTCTTCTTTCCCTGCGTTTCCCTGGCTGCAGCAGCCTCTCCTCTGGGATGTCCATGTGCCCTGTGCCATGTGTGGTGCGAGCCCTGCACGTTGGCCTTCCCTCCCTCGCTGTCACATGTCCCTGTGCTGGATGGAAATCCCCAGGGAATTCCGTGTGGCTGGGATTGCTGCTGTTCTCAGACAGATGTAAATGCTAAAAAGGGCAGGAGGGCAGGGCAAGAGGAAGGGGGTGGCTAAGCCAAAGAATTGGGCTTTGCAGTGCAGACTTGCAGTTGTTGCTTTCCCACCATTAACTCTGGATGCCTGTGCTAACCAGTACAGTCTCATGCTGCTTTATAGTATGTATCCTTTTTTAATGATTTAAGGAGCTGTTAATATTCTGTTCCTAGCGTTGACTGCTCTGTGTGGTTATCTAATCATAATCACATCAGGAGAAGGTTTAAGCCACTGTGTGAAGGTGGTATTGGATTCTCTAACAGCTGACCAAGCAGTTATTCATTTTTTATGAACTGTGGATTGATGAAAGAAAAGTTGTATTTACTGAAGAGCATCTTGAAGCAGAATACTTAGCGAAAAACAAAAATTATACCTGAAAGTTGTCCTCTTCTTGAAATGCAAACCTTAAAGTAGGTTGAAGGGAGCTCATTTTGCTGTGCTGTACCAGAGTTAATTGGCTGAGGGGATGATGCCAAGTGCAGTGCCAGCACCTGCATCGTGTCCATGAGTCTGCTGGCACGTCCTTCCTGCCAGACATCCCAGTGGCATCACGGATCTGTGTCGTTCTGTCCCAGCCCGTCCCTGAGGAGCTGCAGAACGGGGAAGGGTTCGGCTACGTGGTTGCTTTCCGCCCCTCGGGCACCACGACGTGGATCCAGACCGTGGTCACCTCTCCTGACACCCCCAAGTACGTCTTCAGGAACGAGAGCATCCTGCCCTTCTCGCCCTACGAGGTCAAAGTCGGGGTCTACAACAACAAAGGAGAGGGGCCCTTCAGCGCGGTCACCACGGTGTTCTCAGCTGAGGAAGGTACGGCCCTGAGTTACCCCAGACGCTCCCCAGGAGCTGTCCCAGCTCGGAGAAGGGAGGTTGGTTGGGATTAGGATGGGTTTGTCTCCACGGTCACCTCTCCCTTTTTGGTTTCCCCACGCAGAGCCCAGCACGGCCCCCTCGGGGGTGTCGGCCACCAGCCTGTCCTCCTCGGCCATCGAGGTCTCCTGGACAGCCATTCCCTGGAAGATGAGCAATGGGAGGCTGCTGGGCTATGAGGTGAGTCTGTTGACATTTAAGCCAAGAAACCCTTATTCATTGAGTAAAACAAACTTCTCTTTGTAAAGGGCCATGGGCCAGAAGGGTTGTGCAGGCTGCAGGACAGCCACACAGATCGACCCCAAATCTTGCTCTTCCTGCCCCACCTACACTCAGAAGAAGGATAATTTTTTCTACCTTGGTTGAAAAAACCCCACAGAATGAAGTTGTGTTTTGCTTCTTGTGCTGATAGTCACGTGTCTGACATAACTCCAAACCGACATTTTTTCAGAATTACATCTACTTTCAAGGAAACTTTTTATAAGGTACATTTTTCTGAGCTTAACTTGTTTCCTTCTTAATGAAGTAATGGTTTTCCTCTTGTCATCCTTTGGTTCAAGCAAGATCTAATATTTCAGTTGCCTTTTTCCTGCAGTCACATTAAGAAGAGCAGCAAGCGTGAGAAGCAGATGGATACGAATATTTTATTTTTGCACAGTAAACATATTTCTGAACCTTTAATGTAGTTCTACCTTTTCCAGCTGAAGGGAAAAAAAAAAAAGGCACTTAAAAGAGTCGAGTCCAACACTGTGGGTGAACAGCCCATTCCATGCAAGATTTAAACGGTTTTGGTTTTTATCTCCTAGGTTAGGTACTGGAATAATGGCCAAAAAGAAGAATCTTCAAACAGAGTAAAAGCTGCAGGGAATGAAACATCAATAAAAATCACAGGGTTGAGGAGCAACTTGGCTTATTACACAGCCGTCCGTGCTTACAACAGCGCTGGAGCAGGGCCCTTCAGTGCCACTGTCAATGCCACCACCAAAAAGCCACGTGAGTATCTCAGTTTGAGCTGGGGAGAGGCATAATGGTGTGGCAGCACTTGGAGGGGAAGGAAAAATACTGGCATTCCTGGGAATCACAGTGTGAGTGACCTGAATTTCCATGTAGTCATACGAATCAAGCGCAGAGCTTCCACCCTCTGCTTCAGCAGGTTGAGTAAAACCCAAGTGTTCCAGGGGAGCCTAAGGAAGATCTGTAATTTCTGCACAGAACCTTTATTATGCTGCTAATGACTGGAAGGAATTGAAAAGAAAAATCTCTGTTATTTAGAAGGAAAAAAAAAAAAGATCCTTGTTGAATTTTTCAGTGTTCTATAACATATTTATAAGTTCTCTGGGGCATGGCTTTTGAAATGCAATGAACCTCATAGAGTTCATGCAAAACAATCCCTCATGTCCACTGCTCCCCTTGAACAAATTGCACAAGAGGCCACTTTGCTGCTGCAAAGGCGAAATTAAGCTGGAGAACAGATTGTCAAAGGCTGCACTAATTTTTCCATGAGTGGAAATATTTTTAGTGTGCTCCTCGGTTGTAATACAACTCAGAATCAGGGTCATCAGTCTTGAAGTGTTTCTGTCAGAGGCACAAGAACATACAATTAAATCTGTCTGAAAGGTCAAATTCCCTGCAATAGTCATTAACATCCCTTGAGCTGATGGAGTTGTATCATTAATATTGTGGAATAAGCTAGTTTATCAGGAATTATTGTATGCAAAAATGAGTGTCAGTCTGTCACTGAGGACTGAACCAGCTCAGATTTGCCAGAGTTTAATTATATTATATGTACAATTACCATGAACTGGCTGATCTGGAGTGACTCGCTGCCTGCAGCCTGGACAGGACATGTGAAAAGGAATTTTTTTCTAATTAATCATCTTTGTGGCTGCTCGCTAGAGGTGGTTCCAGGCTGGTCAGCTCAGGGATTTTCAGTCCTTTTTTAGTGTCCCCCCACTTTTGGGGTGTGTGGCTAGGAACTGGACAAGCCCTGACCCCAGTGGTGTGAACAGGATCTGGATGAGGCCCTTGGTCAAGTTGCTGCTCTTTGGAATAACTAAAAAGGAAAAATAATTGCATTATGTCCATAGATCTTCCTGGTGAATTAAGGAGTGCAAAACCATTGCAGTACAGTGTAATGTCAGTCTGAGGATTTTGATAAATTAGTTGAATTGCTAAGAGAAATAACTCTCTGTGCTAACTGCAGTAGAAACTGATTTTTTCATTCAAATGTGTGATTTTTAATCAATCCCAGTTTCTAATTTAATTTGAATATTTGTGATTGGCGTGGTTTTCACTGTGAAGGATTTACATTCCCCCACAGGACCTGCCAGGTACACGTCAGAAACTCTTGCAATATCAAGAAATGCAAATAGTTCAGTCCTATTGGCAGTGTATTGCAAAATTGAAATTGAGCCTTTGACAAATCTTTGCTTTTATATTTGAAATACACATCTTTACAGCCCAGAATAACAAGTGGAGGTTTAAATATTGCTATGTAAAAATGCCAGGTGAGTGGGGAAGACTTGCCTGAGTTGTTAGAATTATTTCATATTTAGAAAGTCTTAAAATAAACCTAAATGTTCTGTCCATCAGCTCTTAATTCTGAGAACTGCTCCTGTCTGAGAGCAGCTTTGAGCACCTGAGGAGGCTCAGAAATCCCTGCAGCTCCTTCGACACGTCCTGACGTGATTTGATGGATCAGGACCTGCCACAAACAAAGTTCTGAACGCTGATGATTGCTGGAGATTTTGGTGTCTGCAGCAAACTGGAGCCTTCTGAATCCCACAGACAGAGGCTTACAGTTTTTATAGATAATTACTCCTCGTTTTTTCCACATGTCATCTTAATATTTTGTTGTGGATTTCAGGGATGACTCATTTCCTTTGAAATTCAGCTGTAATATCTCAGTGTGAAAACTACTCATACATGCTGTAACACTTCATTCTCAGGAGTGAAACAATCTCCTCTTACATTTACAAGAAGTGGTTATTATTAGAATATCAGGTTAAAGCTGACTTGTTCACTACATAGAACAAGACAAACAGTGCAAATTTGTAAAAAAGCTCTGGGTGGTTGGTTGACTTTGGAACAATTTTTTTAAGTGCCACTCTTACATTTTTTCTTCTGTTTTTTCCTTATAATCAGGTGGGGTTTGATCTGACTGCTTATGGAAAGAAGGCAGGGAACCTCCTGTGTGAAGGAATTAAAAAGAGGAGGGGAAAAAAAAGAGAGGAAAAAAGCCTCCAGTGTTCAAAACCACTGTCAGTGCTTGCAGCTGGAACTTCCAGTCTCAAGGCACAGCTCAGTCCACCTTAGCAGCAGTTGCCTCCACTAGGTGACAGCAACAGTAAATTGTTTTCCTTAACACATTTAGAAGAGATTTTAATCATTGATTGTGTCACTGCAGGACCCGTTTTCTGGGAAGCCAACCTGAGGTATTTTAAGAGGTTTGTACTGCCCTGAAAGCTTGGCAGCTCCAAGGTTCATGAAGGGGCAGAGCCCAGAGCGTGCAGCTGCTCTGCAAATAACAGGCTTGGGTCGCTAATGAACAAAAAATCCCAGTAGATTGCCTTGGCCAAAGCCCACTTCTGGCACAGGCTCAGTTCAGAACCACACCTCGAGTTGGAAGAACCAACAGGAAAAAAAAAGTTCAAATATTTTGCATAATGAACATCTTAAAGGATATCAGAAAGGTGGGTAAATTTGAATATTCACTGAGACTAAATTTGTCAAACAATCTATTTAGAAGAATTTTCTTATCCTTGGCGCTGTACTAAAACTAGAAATTGTCTGTTCCCATCGTTACTGTTTGTTCTAATTAATCACCCATGTCCTGAGGCACATGCTTCTGTCTGGCTGTATTGAATGAAGGACCAGCAACAGATATTTCAACTTCAGAAACAACATTTATGTGTCATTGTGGCTTTTTCCTTCCTTCTGTTCTTCAGATTTAGCCTCTGAACCATAACGTGCACAGAGAGGAGCCTGCGCCGGAGTTGCTTCTGCATCCAAAATGTGATGACAGCCAATTACGTGAGCTGGTGATTAAATCACTGATGCCAATTAAATTAAAGTCGTGCTTTTGTTGTGTGTTTGAAGCCCCCAGCCAACCGCCAGGAAACGTGGTGTGGAATGTCACAGACTCCAGAGTTATCCTGAGCTGGGAGGAGGTCAGAGCCATGGAGAACGAGTCCGAGGTCACGGGGTACAAGGTCAGTGGGGACAGAGCTGGGAACTGCCCAGAGCTGGTATTTTCTTGTCTCTTTGCATGTTCAGAGAATGCACAATACCACCCCTAAACCATTTCACTGGGGTCTCCTTTTTAGGGATTTTAAATCATACTCTAACAGTGTCTTACCATTAATGTCCCCGAATCCCTTTTCCTCCCCACGCTGGCATTGCTCAGTTCTTGGGATCCCACCCACACCTGGATCTTACAACATTTAAACACTTACCCCATCTATAACGCTTATTTTAAATGTGCAACACTTACCCAAATGTTTAAAACTTTGAAAGAAACCAAAAATACTTGGCCTGATGGATGTAGCTTCCATTGCTGTCCAGGTATATTTATTTTATACTATGAGATATATATTAAACTAATGTTTTTAAACCCTTTCTCCTCTTACCTACTGTGGGCCATGCTGATAGAAATGACCCTATTACCTCTGCTCTAAATCTGATCAGCACACAAATGCAAAAGTATTTAAATACGTCATAGAAGTGTGTGTAAAAGAATAGCTGAGGCTGTTCCTAATAAGCTCTGTACAGCTGGATCCCACATGAAATATTCCTGAATAAAAGATTTAGGCTGAAGATCTGATTACCCACTGAAGAAATACATGTTTACAGCTTGTTCCAGTGTCCCACCACCCATTACTTCATATGATTATAATAAAAATAATATGTAATATGTATTACCATTCAACGTACCATTCTGAATTAAATGCAGAATAAAAGGCCTTGATCGATGTTCCTTTCTTCCTTTAAATGTGATTCCACCCTGGAATACTAACCAAAAATCAGATCTTTTCTTTCCTCCCATCCCTTTTAAAGCCCAAACCTTGTTTGTGGGAGCCGGGGCTGAGGGCTGTCCTGTGTTGCAGGTTCTGTACAGGACCGGCAGGCAGAGCAGGGTGGACGTGCTGACCACGGCCACCACCACGGCCGAGCTGTGGCTGCAGCTCAAGGACGATTATTTCATCGAGGTCAGAGCAACCACCGAGGGGGGAGATGGCAGCAGCAGCGAGCAGATCCTCATTCCCAGACTAGCCAGTAGGTTGAACCGCTTTCCTTTGTCCCAGCCTCTCTTTGCTTCCCTTTCTGATGGGGATAAAAAAATATTAAAATTAAAACTTAAGACATTGCACCGTAATAAAAGGAAAAACTAAAAGTCTTCATGCCCTTGTGCATGGCAGGCTCCATTCTGTTGAACTGGTAAATTACCGTGTAAGTTGGTATTAAAAATGTGAAGTTTTATACTTTTTCTCCTTTTTTAAAAAAATTTATTACCTTGAAAGTAAAATCACAGAATTATTAAGGTTGGAAAAGACCTCCAAGATCATTGAGTGCAACCTTTGACCAAAGACCACCTTGTCAGCTAAACCAGAGCACTAAAACCATTCATGGTCACAGCATTTTGCAAGGCATTTCTGTAATTTTAAAATATTTACTCTATTTTTGTGGATCTCTAGTGCTTGTAAGAGGAAAAAAAAATTAAAATAATTTTTGCTTAGCATCTAGGAAGAGTACTAATGTGGCACAGCACATACTCATGCTTTCATTGAATCCTGACCTTTTTCCTTTGTCACAGGTATGGATGCAAGAGGCTCTGGCCCATCAGTCTTGAGTATCTTCAGTGTCTCCAGCTTCTTAGCAGCAATATTTTCCTTGACCCTTAATTCCGTGTTGTGCTGATACATTTACAATTGCTGGGGAAAAAAAAAATAATTGGTTACTAAAGTGCTTTTTTAAAAAAAAAAAACCCTGCAGTGGTTAATGCATGTGTTTTCTTCTATCCTGATGTGTTTTTAAATTCTTTATATTTCACTGTAAGTTGAAGTAAAAATACCATGTAAAGTTTAGCAAATCCTTTAAAAAGGAATCTAAAATGCCTTAATACTTGAACCAAAGGAGTTTACATGTTACATACTTCAGATACAGTGCAAGAGAGAGGGGGAGCAACAGCGCTGGGAGGGCAGGGCTGTGAGGAAGAGCGAGAAACTCCATTTTTGCAGCAACACCAAATTGTTCTGGGTCTGTTCTGCATCCTTCAAATAACGTTTGACATGGGAAAGGTGAACCAGAGCAGTCCAGGGGTAACACAGCTACCCCATGGCTGCTCCCAAGGCAGTGCCTTCACCCAGTTTGGATCCTTTTCCTGCTGCCCTGTGTGGGAGTAACTCCAAATGGAGCAAGAAATCCCAGCTGGAGCAGGGCAGAGGCAGGGCCCCCACTGCTGCTCCTGAGAATTGATCTCCCAGCTGTGTTTTGGGGAAGCCTCTCAGTTTGTGCACCTTTTCTTACACCCTCCCCACCTCCATCAATAAATTCATTTCTCAATAAATTCATTTCCTCGTCTCCCCACCTTACCTTTCCTGCCCAGGTTCTTCGCTCCTAGCTGAACTCTCCCACCTTCAGGATGAAGGGATTGCCCTCCTGCCAGTGTTTCAGGAGCAGAAGTGCCCAGCTGGCAGCACTGGTGCAATGCAGGGGCACCATGCCCTCCTTCCCTCGTGATGTAGTGCTCCCAGACCTGCAGCCCCAAATTATGTCGCTCGTTTATCTGCCACACTGCACTGAGAACACCCTGAGTTCAGAGTTACAGGCAGACCTCTCCTCCCTGCTGCTCTTTAACCAGTTCTGAACTATTCCACCTGCTCTGGCTCTCAGCTGCACCCCGCCACTGTCACATGATTCTGGGAAGTTCATGGCAGTACTAGGAGATAATAAAAATGATACAACAACCCTTCAGGCTTGCTGTTGTAGAGAAATCCGTGCTTTCTTTCACAGCAGTAAATCACAGATCCATTAAGCCTCGTCCATTTGACTTCTAGAGTTGTGGCTTTAGTCAAATCAGCCTTTTAGACACCCTTTAGAGAGGTGACAGCATCACAGCACATAAAGCATCTCCTCTTAAAGACTGGGCCTTTTTAAAAAATCTCACAACACTACTACAACACACAGAACTACAAAGGGAGAACCAGGATTAACAAAATCATGGTAGCACCATAGAAAAAATACTTAGATAGGCATTCAGCTGGCAGATGAGCTCCAGATGAGACAAAGTGCTGCTGAGGAAGGCAAGAGCTGTATATACTGTACATAGAGAGCTGTACATGGCTTAGTTGCTTTTCCATGTGGCTGACCAGTGTTGTTTTCAGACACTTGCAAACAGGGGGGGTGGGTGGGATGTGGAAGTACAGGTGTTCCTAGTAAGTAAATAGTTATATTTCATGCAACAAAGGGTGACTCTTTCTCTTGTTTCACAAAATTCTAGTCCAGGTTCCTGCACTGCCCATTTTTCATGCACTTACATTGTATTATTACTTGATTTCTAGTTCTATATCTCCATGAGATATGTACCCAGTACCTTGTTTCATATTGAAAAGGTTGAAATTTATCCTTGAACTTCCAGTTGTGTGTGTATCCTATGGTTATCTGTATGCATTTTTTTCTATTGCTCTAATAAAATATTTATTACATTGAGGGATAATAGAATATCTCAAAGTGTTACTGCTTGTTCCTGTTATATATTTGCACACGGTGGGGGCTAATGCATCTAAAAATGGTGGTGCTCAAGTTTCTGAGCTCCACTACTCACAGGTTTGCAGCAGGATGGACAAAAATCCACTTCCTTTTCCCTGGCTTCACTTCCCATCTATCCAGTCAGGCTGTTTCCTCTTCCCTAAAGGAAAAAAAAAAAAAAAAAAAAAAAAAANTGTAATTATACTGAAGAAGAGTTAGTTTTTTGTAATAATTTAGTCAGTGTATCACTGTTCAGCATTAAATTGCAGGTCCCGTTTGCTGCTGCAAACCTGAGGTTTTCCAGCACTAAAACCTTTTCCTTGGGAGCACAGGCACAGCACAGCTATTTCTTTTAAGCTTTTACAAGTGTGGATTCTAGCTGCATAATCAGGGAGCTGATCCAGGTGCTGCAATAAGGGTTAATCATGATCCCAACAAATCACAAGTGTGCACATGAGACTGAAGTGATTTTTCTTGAGTAAGTCAGGTTTTTCCCTTTCAGATGGTTGTAGGTGGGCACTCCTGCCCTGCTCTGCCTCCCCCCGCGTCCAGATCAGCCTTCCTTTAAACTGCTCTCTCTTCCTCATACCACATTAATTCAGCTCAGGGTTATTTGCATTAATAAAAGTGACTTGGTTCTCCAGTGAGTTGATAAAAAACAAGTTGTCATTGGGAAGGTGCAGGAGGAGAAGGTGGAGAGGCACTAAGGGATAAGCCTACCTCTTGCAGGCATTTCCAGAGCAGCTCCTGTGACCATCCAAAATTGGCAATGCCGTCCTGGGGTGAAAAAAAAAGGATGAAAAATAATAATAATAATAATGAAAAAGGTGAATAGAATCACATGACAAGAACTGTGGGTGGCGGGGAAGGTGGTTCTGCCATTCCATTGGACTGTGCTTCCCCAAAAATAACCAGCACTTTGTAACAACTAATATTTGAAATCTCCTAAGAATGGTCATCTCCAGTCATAATTTTAAAAACTGCATTCTTTTCAATTCCCCATCCAAAACCAAAGCTCTATTCTAAAGCCTGAGTTTCTCAGAGGTACTTGGAATAAGAATTATTTTAAAAACCCAACTTTTTCTTCAAACAGTTTACCGTGGGATATGTTACAAACATGAGGGATCCTCTATGAATACAAAATGGGTTAAAAACTAATATCACTTCAGCCCACAGAAATATTGGAGATCTCCATTTTCGACTTAATTTGCCTTTCAGTGGTGGCAGGCAGATGTGGGCAGTGCCTGTCAGGTTATATATGTTATGTCTTAGGCAATAAAGCAAGCTGTCCAGCACGAGGGGCTGCATTCATCTGACAGCTCTGCCTGAAATAAATAACAATGGAATATTGTGAAAATAAAATGAGTTTGTAAACAGGCCCCGGCTCTCTTAGGGGAAACAAGCGCCTCGATTGTTTTATGCTAATGCTGTGAACTCCTGAAAAGCAATAAACAGGGATGTGTTTAGCAGAGATAGACCCGAGCGCACGTTGCTGCTGCTTCATCAGGGCTGATGGATAAAAAGAGACACTGGGAATCTGGGAGCTGCCAGGGATGGGGGATGTGGGGCAGCAGCTCTGGGATCAGCCTTGTCCTCTGAGAAAAGGGATTTCCTAAGAATCCCACAGGTCACAGCGTGGGTCTCTGAGGACGAGGGAAGCACGGCCTGGGAAGGAGGACAGAATTGCTCTTTTTCCAGGCTGAACTCCCACTCAGCAGCCTCAGCGAGCTCTGCTTCAGTTATTAAAGTCCTACCTTTGGCTTGGAAGTGCTTCCCGAGGTGGCTGAG
>VWPU01010940.1:0-17415 GCA_013398955.1 Callaeas wilsoni
CGGGGGCTGGACCTGCGCGTCCTGCTCGGCCCCGGCCGCCGCCTGGCACGGCCGCCTCGCGTCCTGCTGGCGGCCGCTGCCGAGGCGCCGGGGCCACCGGAGCCGGTGCAGCTCGGGCTGCAGCGCCTGGCCGCGGCCGTGTACGGCTGCCCCCCGAGCCTGCCCACGCTGCTGCTGGGCGAGGACACCGCGGGAGACCCCGGGGGGGACCCCGAGGGGGACCCCGAGCAGGATCCTGACGCGACGCTCCCCGAATTCTTGGATGTGGCGGTTGGCGGCACTTTCGACCGGCTCCACGGCGCCCACCGGCTCCTGCTCAGCGCCTGCTGCCTCCTGGCCCGGCGGCGGCTCCTGGCCGGGGTGGCCGACGGAGACCTGCTCCGCCGTGAGTCCGGGGCGGCCGTGGCGCTGCGCGGGGACGAGGGGTCAGCCCGGTGCTCCCCGGGGCAGGGCAGTGGTCTGGGGGCCCAGTGACACGAGAAGTCCTGGCAGCCACCCACCCAAGGCGGTGACATCCAGGCAGAGCGTCAGTGGGGATCCAGTGGGGACGTGGTGTCCTGTCCACAACCTGTGAGGTGCAGCGAGGGCAAGGGGAGGGGCAGGCAGCGCTCAAAGTCCCAGCCGGGTGTTTTCTCCCATCTCTTGGTCTTGCTTTTCCGTCACTCTTGTGCTTCTCTGCCCTCCTGGCACCTGGCAGGCAAAGTCCTGCCGGAGCTGATCGAGCCGTATGAGCTGCGGGCGGCGAAGCTGCGCGAGTTCTTGGAGGACGTGAAGCCCTCACTGTGCTACGACATCGTGCCTCTGGCCGACCCCTTCGGCCCCTCAGTCACAGACCCCAACCTGCAGTGCCTGGTGGTCAGTGAGGAGACCCGCCAGGGAGGGGAGGCCCTGAACAGGAAGAGACTTGAAAACGTAATTCCCACTCTAGAGCCCGGTGGGCTCTCCCTGCCTGCCCTCTCACCCTGCCTGATGCTGCCTGGGGGCAAATTCGGTCTCAATTCACCCCTTCCCTCTGCTGCATTCTCATGTCTGATGGCCCTTGGGGCTCCCTTCTCTCATCAGGGGCTCCCCGAGCTGGCTCTCCACGAAATCCAACTGATTAAGGACCCCGATCACAGTCCGAACGAGGAGGAGAAGATCAGCTCCTCCAGCCTCCGGCAGAGGCTGCTGGGGACACTGCTGCAGCCCCCACGGGTGAGAGGGGCCTGCAGAGCCACAGCTGCAATGGGAGTGGTGTGCCCAGGAGGAGGGGTGGGAGTCTCAGGAGTCAAGAGTTTGGAAAGGCTGGCTGCTGCTCCGCAGGCTAGGGCTTTTCATGGCCACCTCCAGGCCGGGGTGTCAGGGTCCTTCTCCAGCAAAGCTCTGTTCTCTGTCCGCTGCCACGGCTTTCCTCTTTCCCTTAGCAAAACCCAGCTTTGCCGTTGCACCCGTATGTGATTGGCCTGACTGGGGGAACTGGCAGTGGGAAAACCTCCATCGCCAGACTCCTGGGGCACCTGGGCGCATTCATCATTGACGCCGACAAGCTGGGCCATGCCGTCTATGTCCCCGGTGGCCCAGCCTATGAGCCAGTGGTGGCGGCCTTTGGGGCAGGTAGAGTCACTGGAGGCTGTGGGGAGGAGGATGGGGACGGAGGAGTGACCCAGTGTCCCAGAGAGCCCTGGCCTGTGCCCCCCTCCCGCCCCATGGGTTTCGGGCTCCCCAAGTGTTGTGTGTCCCACGTCAGAGCTGCTGGTGGGGAAGGACGAACCAGGCTGCTGTTTGCCTGGAAAAAGCTCTTCCCTGTCCTTTTCAGGAGTCAGGTGAAGAGCTGCCAGGTTAGGTGTTACAGCCCTTTTCTGCGTGCTGTTGGGAGCCCTGTGCCAAAGCCCTTTCCCCAACCCAGGCTTGCCACAGGGATGGGAGTTGTCCCTCCAAACCTGTTGTGCTTCTGCCTTGCAGAGATCCTGAACAAAGATGGAACGATTAACAGGAAAGCCCTTGGAGCCAAAGTGTTTGGAAACCAGGTAAAAGCAGGTTTATTGTAAATACTTAATCCTGTGGGTAGGGGCCGTTCTCCTCTTGTGCCAGGGGTTTTTAGTTTTCAGCCCTTTGAGATGATGACACCTTCCTGGCTGTATTTCCTGACAGTGACATGGGGACAGGGTGGGACAGATCGCATCTCTGCAGATGAATCAGCAGCTGTGCTGGATATGTTCCTTTTGCCCTGCAGCTGCCCTGTTCCCATCCCTGTCCCCGTTGCCATCCCCATCTCCTCTATACCATGCTTTTCCTTCACCCAGCTCAGAGCAACAGACCTGACATCCACAGAGCCAGTGGTCTCTGCCCCTTCTGCCCAGGGGGGCTCAGTGGCACGTGGCCTTTACAGGCGCTCAGCTTTTTGCTCTGCTGCTGCCCCAGGCCAAGGTGGAGGCAGCTCAAGGGGTTCCCCGAATGGACAGGTCTTGTGTGGGACCTGCTGAATGGGGAGCCTGCTGTGCTGTGGGGCAAAACACCTCTCACAGCAGAGACTGAGGTCTCTGCTAATGGCAGGACAAGGAAAAGAACAGGAAAAAGCACCCCGACCCTGGCAGCAGGAATGGGAGCCTCTGGCCAGTGTGAAAACTTTCCTTCGTGGTACTTGGCGATGGGCTAGACCCACCTCTCTGGCTTCAGTGGGGCTTTCCTGGGTGTCCCCTGACTGCTTACACCCCCACTCACCTGGCTGGCTACCCAGGGGTTCTGAGGGCAAGGGACCGAAATCCAAATCTCACTGTCGTCCTTTCTAGGAGCGGCTGAAGAGCCTGACAGACATTGTGTGGCCCGAAATAGCCCAGATGGTGAAGGAGAGGGTCAGGGAGGCCACTGCTCAAGGTAACGGGGGCAGCTCTGTGGCAGCCTCAGCTCAGCCGTGAAGCCTTTGCACTGCAGGAAGGTGGGATTGAGCCCAGGCTGCTGCCGTCCATGGCTGGGCACTGAGGAATGCCCCTGTTCCGTAGGGAAGGCCGTGTGTGTGCTGGATGCTGCTGTGCTGCTGGAGGCCGGCTGGCAGGACATGGTCCACGAGGTGTGGACAGCCATCATCCCGGAGGAGGAGGTGGGCCATGCCCTGGGCCCCTCACTGCTGCCGGGGCTGGTCCTCGGCCTCCCCCCAAGCACCTGAGTGTCCCCTGTGTCCCTGGCAGGCCGTGAGGCGCATTGTGGCCAGGGACGGGCTGAACGAGGAGGCTGCTCGCCGCCGGCTGCAGAGCCAGATGACCAACAGGCAACGGGTGGAGCAGTCACAGGTGGTGCTCTGCACCCTCTGGGAGCCGGACATCACCCGCCAGCAGGTGAGCCTGGGGCTGCCGCGGCACCAGGGCTGTTCTGGGTGATTGTCACAGGAACCGAAGGGCTCAGTGCTGCGTTCAGGCGGCGCCTGGTGTGCCTGGGTGCGCTGCTCAGCGTCGAGGCTGCCTCTGGACACGGCCACAAGGGGTGGATTTGGGGATGCAAATTCAGCCGGGAAGGAAGAGGGGTGGGACTGCCGTGTGACGCTCCTGCCCCGAGCCGAGGTGCCGCTCACCTTATCCGTGGGCGCTGAGGTTTCGCCCTGGATGGTTCTCTGGCAGGTGCAGAAGGCCTGGAACCTGCTGCAGCAGCGCCTGAGCCCGGAGCCCGGCCCGTGAGGAATCCTCCCGCATGGTCCCGTGAAGGTCCGTGTCCTGCCACCGCTGTCCGCGATGAGCCGGCGGACGGAGCAGCCTGGGACCGAGACCACCGGCCCCGTGCAGCTCCGGCGAGGGTCCGGGGCGTCCTGCCGCCCCCCGGTGAGGGGGAGCTCTGCAGAGCTGAGCCCCGCTGGGTGACAGTAAAGAGGCTGCTCCCGCAGTGCGTGTCCGTGCGCCGGTCCCGTCCCCTCGCCCGCCCCCGCAGGGGCTCCGGTGCCCCCGGCCCCTCCCCGGCCCGGCCCCGGCGCTGCGGGGCTCGGTGTGGGACTGCAGGGCCCAGGGGATCCCGCGGCCAGGGTCCCGCACCGGGGGCGCGGCGGCCACGTCACGCCCATGACGTAACTCGCGCGCGGACGCCCCCTGGCGGCGGAGGCCGGCCCGCGTTCCCCGGCGGCCTCCGGGGCGGTCACATGACCGGGCGGGCCGAAGATGGCGGAGCCGGCGGGCGCCGCGGCCGAGGACTCGTGGGGGAAGGTGGGACCGGGGTCGGGTCGGGCCGGGCCGCCGGTTGCCGCGGGGGCGCAGGGCGGTGCGCCGGGACGAGGCTCGTGGCGGTCGAGCGGGGTGAGCGCCGGGCTGGGGTGCTGGGGCGGGCAGCGCACAGGAGTCAGTGCCTGGGCGAGGGGCGGTGGCCGAAGGCCCCAGCGGAACCGGAGCTCGGGGGTGGCGGGAGCTCCTCGGGCCGACCAAGCTCCCGGGGGCTCGGGCCGCGGTCGCCGCCCCAGCCCCGCTGACGTGTCTCCGTCCGCCGGCCTCCGCAGGTGGACGCGGCCTACGGCGACAATGGCCTGGACTCTGGTAGGTGCCCGGGCGGCGCCAACCCCCGTTCGTGGGTGGCAGCGGCTGCCCGGGAACGCCCCTCACGTCCCTGCGCCCGGTCAACACCCCACGTGGGGCACTGACCCCGGGACACTCTTGTTCCAGCGCTCTTCATGGAAAATGCCCGGAAAAGCAGCATAGTGTCCCGGGCCAACAGCATCGGCTCCACCAGTGCCTCTTCTGTCCCCAACACAGGTGGGGTTTGTCCTCCGTGACCGGGTGTTTCTACTCGCTGGGGAATCCGGCACTGCCGGGCTCCAGGTCTGCCCTGCACCGAGGGAGTGAGCGTGGCAGGGCAGAATTCCTATCCTGAGGAGAAAGAGGAGGAGGAAGGTGGTGGGAACAGCGTCAGGGTTCTGTGGTTTCCAGCAGGGTTTGGAGTCAAGAATCACTCTGGTTTTGACACCTTCCCAAGGGAGCTGCCAGCATCTGCCTCCTGCTCAGCTCCCCAAGGAGAGGGAAAGGGTTGCCGGGGGCCCTTGGAAGGCTTTTCTTTGGCCCAGCCTGCTGTAGCTGACTGGGGCAGGGGCTATGCTGGGCCTGGCTGCAGCTGTAGTGGTCCCTTGAGCTGTCCTGTGCCCCTCCTCGTGCCTCCTCACCCCCAGCCACACTGTCCCCACAGATGATGAGGACAGTGACTACCATCAGGAGCCCTACAAGGAGTCGTACAAGGACCAGCGCCGCCGGGCGCACACCCAGGCTGAGCAGAAGCGCCGAGATGCCATCAAGGTGAGGAGAGAGGCAGCAGGCAGTGCTGGAGCGCTGCTCCCAGGCCACTCCAGCACATGGCTCTTCCAGCACTTCTCTGTTTTGCTGCTGGATCTGCCCTCCCTGCATATGTGTGTGCTGGGAGCTGGCCTGGCGCTGACGGGCTGTGTTGTGGGAGCTGGGTGTGGACCTGGTCTCACAGGATGAGCCCACACTCTGTGGCTTTACTTCCCTGCAGAAAGGCTACAATGACTTGCAGGCCATCGTCCCCACCTGTGAGCAGCAGGATTTCTCCATCAGCTCGCAGAAGCTGAGCAAGGCCATCGTCCTCCAGAAAAGTGAGTCCCAAGGATAGGGGGGAAGGAGGTGCCATCAACCCCCAAACCACCTCCCTAGAAGCATGCAGGGCAAAGTTCAGCACCTTAGAACCTGCTGGTGTGATGAGGCTCTGGGGAGCTCAGGTGGAATTGGGTCAGTGGGAGCTGATGGTGCCCTGGCTCAGGCACTTACCATGGGGACCTGGGAGGCTCCCAAATCCTCACTCTATGTTTTCATGCTCAGCCATCGACTACATCCAGTTCCTGCACAAGGAAAAGAAAAAGCAGGAGGAGGAAGTTTCTACCCTCAGGAAAGATGTGTTGGCCTTGAAGATCATGAAAGTGTAAGGGAAGAGCTGTTGGGGTCATGCCCTCTATTTCCTGTTGTTTCCTTACATCCTTGCAGAGTTCTGCAGTAGTTCTCCATCCAGGGACAGGCCTGGAGCTTGGAAGCAGGAGCTGGAGCTGGGTGTGGGAATTCAGACCTGGGAGCAGGAGCAGGGTGTGGGAGCTGGAAGTGGCAGGTCGGAGTCAAGTGTGGAGGCCTCACTGCTGACCTTGGTGTGCTGTGCTTGTTTCAGGAACTATGAGCAGATTGTGAAGGCTCATCAGGACAACCCAAACGAGGGGAAGAACCAGGTCTCTGACGAGGTGAAGTTCAGTGTTTTCCAAGGCATCATGGACTCCCTGTTCCAGTCCTTCAATGCCTCAGTCTCTGTAACGAGTTTTCAGGAGCTCTCGGCGTGTGTCTTCAGCTGGATTGAGGAGCACTGCAAGCCCCAGGTGAATGCAGGGCTGCACGGGGGCTGGTGCCGTGGCCCAGGGGGCAGAGACAGTGGCACAGGGTGGCTGTTCCTCCACAGACCAACTGACCGTGTCCCCTCTCTGCTGCAGACGCTGCGGGACGTTGTCATCGGGGTCCTGCACAAGGTGAAGAGCCAACTCTACTGAGCCTCCCGTGCCACTTCTGAACCCGTGGGGATGGGGCATTTCCTGCCCAGGGGCCTGGGTGACAGGCACCACCCTGGCCCCTCTCCCTTGTGGCTGTTCTTAAGGTTCTCTGAATTATTTATTGTATTCCTTCTGAAGCCCAGCGGTGGCCATGCAGACACTACTTCTCCACTCAGTGCCACTGAATCGTTGTAGGGACTGGGAAGAGGGGAGGGAAGGGTGGCATGGAGCAGAATGTGGGAGGCAGAGTCTCTGGCTCAGGCAGTGCCATGGGGTTGCCTGTGCCACTGATTCTCCCTGCAGAGCTGATCCCAGAGCAGCTCTATCCTGTGCCCCCCGGCCTGTCACAGCCCTGCTATCCCTACAGTGGGGAAATGTGACAAATGCATACTAAAAACGATGGGTTTCTGGTATAACAGTAGGAACTGGTTTTCCCTGACCCACTGGGCTGTCCCCTGCCCCTCTGAAGGAGCTGTTTTGAGTCAGCTGTTGCATTTTGGCGGAGCCTGACAGTGCTGGCAGCAGGATGAGCCCATCAAGAGCTGGGAGCTGTGGCCCTGGTGGCACATGCTAGGGCCCTGATGAACACCAAGCACTGCTGCAGCCATGGGTCCCTGGGAAGGAACACGCACTGGAACACATCTCCTTTTCAGAAACTGGCCATACTGCACAGGAAGGTTCTGCAGCTGTAGCACAGCGTGGCCACATGTGCTTGCTGCTCCTCCTTAGAACTTTTATACACACACACATACATGACCAGCCTTGATTTGATTTTTATTTTTGTAGATTTTGAAATGATCCCAAAGAACTGCCTGTGCCAGCTGTACAAGCAGCTGCTCTCAGGGACACGTTTGACCCTGTCCCATGCCCAGCTTGGGTCACAGCTCTGCCCGGTTGAGGGTTGGTCACTGTCCAGAGTGATGGGACCAGGGTGCTGCCAGCAGCAGGGTTTGTTTTCCATAACCATGTTTGTGCTCCTGCTCTAGGGGCACATCCAGGGAGTGTTTATTTCAGGCAGTTTTTCCAGTGCTGAGGAGGAAGCGCTGCCTCCTGCCTTGGGAAGAGGGTGTGGAATTTTACAGACCTCACACATGAAAGTGACGTATTTTTCTATTGTGAAAAGTAATTAAATAAATTTCGCTGAATGTTTTAATGATTCTTCTGATGCTGAGTTCCTGAAGCCCATTCCAGCCCCTGTGGCTCAGGTTACCCTCCCCTGGTTCCTGACCTCTCCACCCCTCAGGGCCTAAACCCTGCCCTGACACCCTCTGAAGTGACAAACACCACAGGGATGTGCAGCTGAACCAAAATCCTGGTGTTTAATGGATCGTATTTTCATGTCACCACTCAGGCACACAGCAGGAAGCAGTTAGAACACATGGAGTTCTGCAGCCCAGGCTCCCTCGCTCCCTTTTCTTACCAGAACACCAGGGCCACAGCACCAGTGCCTGCACATGTCCCCTCAGCCACATCAAACCCCAGCCAGACAGCTCTGTGCACTGTGGGGCATGAAAAAACAACATTCCACTGCAAGGAGAGGGCGAGTGCAAAGTTACTCCCACCCACCACCATTCCAACCGCAGAACATTTTAAAACAAAAACAAATAAATACACAGGACAAGCCCCAATCCTGCAAAAAGACAGAAAGAACAACCCAACAGCCGAGTTTCAGAGGCAGCTCCGCAGCAGCTTCTCCCCAGAACAAGGCTCCCCCAGCAGCTCACACGCTCGCTGGCAGCGCGACGCCGTGTTCCTCATCCGTCTCTATGCCAACCTCCTCCTGCATGGCACCGAGCAGATCAGAACAGGCTTAGCTTCTGGCTCGGCAGCCCTGGGCAGGGCCCAGCCTCGGTACTTACAAAGAATTGCTTCTTGCTCTTGGGATACCCCTCCAGGATGGCATCCAGCAGCTCGGTGGCCTGGCGAGACAGGGCACGTGAGGGCTGTGGGCAGCAGTCCCAGCGGGGCCATCACCGCCCACCCGCACCACAGCCGGTACCATGTGCTTCCTCCGGCGCCACTCGCGGCGATACAGCTGCTGCTCCCGGCACACCTGCCAACAGCACCAGGTCAGAGCCACCCCGCGCGGCTGCCATGAGCCCCTCCTTGCCCCTCCTTCCCCTCTGCCAGTGCTGGATGCTGGCAGAGGCCCGGCCCAGACTGGCCCCAGCTTCAGACACAGCAGCTGTTCACCTTTTCTTTTTCCTCTGGAGTCACGTGGTTGGTAGCAGACTTAATCCTCTCCAGTTTCTCCGTGTAACTGGCACAGTCCTTCCTCAGCGCCTCGATCTCCCTGGCAATCTCAGGGGTTGGCATGGAGCTGTTCAAGTCCTTCAGCTCTGGAAAGGCAGCACTGATCACCGGCGGGGCTGCCGGCCGGCACCAGGGCACAGCTGCCGGTGTCCTCGGGGACCCCGCGGTGCCTCGGGGCTGCCCGGCCGGGCACACTCACCCGCCTCCATGTGCCGGCAGCTCTGCTGCAGCGCTTGCAGCTGGGCGGAGCGCGCGGCAATTTCTCCGTCCAGCCCGCGGAGCTCCGCATCGCTGGCGGCCGGGAGCTGCTCCTGCGGGGAGCGGCGGGTCAGGGGTGCGGGGTAAGCGGGGCCAGCGTGCGGCGGCCGCCGGGGCTCACCTGGTCAGCGAAGTAGATCTTCTGCTTCCCGTAGACCTTCTCGCGCACGCGGCCCTGCTGCGCCAGCTGCTCCAGCGCCTTCACCACGGCCTGCGGGACGCGGCGTCAGCCGGGCCCGGGCCCGACCCGCCCCAGCCCGGCCCGGCCCGGCCCTGCTCACCGCCTTGCCCAGCCCGTGCTCCCGCTGCAGGTTCCCGAAGGCATCCTGGGCGCTGTACGGGCGGTTCTGCTCCCGCAGGTACCGCAGCAGGACAGCGGTGGCACCTCCTGCCGGACCAGCCCCGGTCACCGCGGCCTCCTGGGACCGCAGAGGCCGCCCGGTGCTGCCCCGCCAGTCCCGCACTCACCGCCCGCCGCGGCCTCGCGCCCTTTGCTCATCCCGCAGCCCCGGCCCTTCAACCCCGCTCCGGTCCCGGTTGGCGCCGTTCACGCACTTCCGGCGCGCCGCCTGCCCGCCGCCAATCGCGGACAGGGCAGGGGCCGGCTGTCATTGGCGGGGGCAGCGTGCGCCGCGCCGGTTCCGCCCCGGCCCCGCGGGAACGGGGCCCACGCACAGCCCGGGCCGGGGCCCCCGGGCAGGCACTCAGCGACCGGAACCGGCGCTCCTGCCGCGGGGTGAGAAGCGCAGCGCCCTCGCCCCCCTCCCCCCCACCTCTGCACCGAACGCGGCCAGCGCAGGGACTCGAGCCCGTATGGAACAACCCGTTACCGACCTCCCCTTTCCGGCTGAGGCAGCCCTCCCGCCCCCGACCTCAGCCCCGGCACGGCCGACACAGTCGGATAGGCAGAATCAGACAAACAGCAGCCGGTAACGGGGTCCCTGACGAGGTACGTTCTTGGCTGCACAAATGTGATCAGAACCGGGTCTATGGCTTAGGAAAAGTAATGGGGGCACTCGGTGGGCAGACGGGAGTGGCTCACTCTGGGGTCTGCTGGTTTGTTCACAGGACCGCGGCAGGCGCGAGATCCTCAGTCACTGGAGGTCTGGGCCGCTGTCCCCTGTCCGGTTCCCACTGCTGGGCCCTGCCTGCACAAGGCTGGAGGCAGCAAGGTGGGCCCAGGGGACATACCACCGCCTTGTCAGCCCTGCTCCACCTCCTCCTTCCTCCAGGAAAACTGCCGAGGGACGTGCAGCCTCAGCCCTGCCCATGGGAACACACTGGAGCAGCACAGGGGTTTCTAGCAAAGTGTTAGTTGGGTGTTAACAAAGGCTGTTAGTTCAGAAAAGCAACACAAGAGCAGGGGCTACACGTGGATGTTCTTGCAGGTGGTCTGGTGGTCACAGCAGGTGTCTTATTGCCATCGAGCTCTTACAAAACAGCATCATGAGGAGCTGGAGCCAAGGGAGCAGCCAGTGCAAGGAAAACATTGTGGCTGCACAACATCCACAATGGAGCAAGGGGCTTGGTTCCACCTGGAGTTGGATATTGCTGGGAGAGAAGACTTGGATTTGTGCACATATTAGGAGCAGGGAACAGCTGTCTGAGACAGAACAGCATTGAGTCCCAGACACCATGTCTGAGGGGCTCTGTCCTGTTCCCCTGGTTACACACCAGCGCCAGAACTCAGTGCACAATTGTCCTGGTGATGCTGTCAGTCTCACTGGACTTGAGAGCTGCAGACCCCAGATTTATTGTCTTAGAGAAAGTCTGGAGCAGGCAGCCTCCTGTCAGACAGTGCAGGGTGATTGTGGAGCTATCCCATCAACGCCTCTTCCCTACAGATTGCCAGTGTCCTTTATTTTAAAATCCAAGCGAGGCTACAGAGTCACAAGTCACAGTGGCGTACCCAGCCAGGACTGGCTGTCACATCACTCAGACTCGCAGGAGACGATTGAGAGAACTGTGCAAGGCTTTTCCTTCTAGGATTCCCTCCATGATGAGCAATAGAAAACCAGAGGGAAGTGACAGGATGATTTACTGGCCCCGGGAGCCAGTGGGATCCATCTGGTTCAGCTCGGACTGATCCAGCAGTTCAAAGTCATCCCCTTCAGCGTCAGTGTCCAAGTCCGAACTGGCTGCTCTGAGGTGAGTCTTTGCCCCTCTCTGGGGATTGGTGCTGCGTGAGGAGCCTGGCTGAGGGGCTCCTGACAGTGCCAGCTGGATCATGCCCCTGGTGACAAAGCCAGCAATGTTGTTGGTGAGATTCTGCACCGATGGCAGTGTGCCAAATTCCTCCTGCTCGTATGGGAGCTGCAGATCCTCTGTCCCTTGTGGGCGGTACGCCAGGCTCGGGATCCCAATGCTGGTGTCATCTTCATCATCTATGCCGGTTGCTTCTGGGTTTATGGAGGGGAAGTCAGGGAGATCCCTGGCAAAAGATTCTTCTGGGTCACTGTGACCATCCAGATCTGGAGGAGGAGAAAGTGCTTTAATTGCTGGCACCCACCCAGCACCCACAGGCCCAGGCAGGAGCTGGGCCAGCACCTCCCCTGGACAGACTGCTGGGTGCTCACAGACCACACTCTCTTCAACCTCTCCCTGCCCCCATCCCAACTGTTCAGATCCCACTGACCTCCCAGCTCACTCGCAGGGAATGCCGGTGCTGAACCAGCCACCTGCTAGAGGGGAGCACCAGCACGCACAGCCAGACTGGCAGAGCCGGATCTGCCTTTGCAGAGCTGCTGCCGTCACTCCACTCAAGCACCACAGGAATGAAGGAGGAAGCTTCAGTTCAGAACAAAACAGGCACTTGCAACTCATTTCCAGCAGCAAGGCCGACATCAAACAGCCAGACTTCAATGATGAGAGGTAACACATCCTCCCTCCCACCCATCACACTGGCACCTGCTTGGCATTCCACACCTTCCAGAAGCTGCCTGTTTCCTCTCACCTTCTGATCCCTCTGTCAGGGGTGTCTGGCCCCTTGAAAGGTTAAACATCCCATTTTCAGTATAGGAAACCTCAGCATCTGAATGCTCTGAGTCAGAGATGGTCAGTTCCTTGGCGACCATGGAGTCATCCAGCTTTGAAACAGAAGATAAAATTGAAAACATCAGCACTAGAAAGCTTATCCTCATGCCTCAAGACAAAACAGATGATGGAGTGGCCTCCAGCTACACCTGGCCCTCACGAGAGACTGGTACCTGAGGCTCATTCACATTTACCGTGCAGTCTAGGAGACTGCAGCTGGCACAAGCAGCTCTGGACATTCTTTATTGGGACAGAATGGGAAAGACCTATCTGAAAGGAGTGTCATCATCTCCTCTCCTATCACTCTCAGCTACACTGTGCTGACACACGGATGCTGCATGTCCCCACGGTGCGGTTTGTTCTTTCCAGCTGAGCTCTTCCCTCTCCCAGAGGCTCCATTACCTTGGGGCAGAATGCAGCCAGCTCCTCTTCGCTGTCGCTCCCATCGTCTGTGGCCTCCTGACCAAGGGCCCGGCCACGCACTGTTAGAAACCAGACACAAAGCTGTTACTGCTGCTGAGACAGGGCTCTGTGCAGGACCAGAAAACCCCAAACTGCACATAACAGAGCAGAGCCAGCTCTGTTCCACAGCAGAGCCATGATCATTTCTGACTGCGGCTGTAGCAAGGTTTTTGCTGAGATGAACATGTTTAGAACTCCCTCGCACAGAGCCTCTCCTCCTTTTCCCATAATAGAGAACACATAGTTCTGGCAGCCAAGAACTAGAGCAGCTCAGTGCTGTGAAAAGCCCACAGCAGCTGCTTCCTAGGAGATGGCTGCAGAGGCAGAACTGCCTCTCTCTCTTCCCAAGGCAGTTCCAAGAATTTGCCATGCCAGACATGCAGCCCTACCGCCCACCAAGGCTGGAGCCTCTGTTTACAGCCCGTTTCAGGTACCAAAGATCAAGGTCTGAAACCCCGGGGCCAGAAACTGCACAGAACTCACGTTGCCTGTCCCGCTGCCTCGCTATCATGTATCCCCGGACGCTGAAATCCAGCCGCTGCAGCACCGGCTCCAGCCGCAGGTACACGCGCTGCCCCAGCCTGTGGTACACGGCGAGGGGCCACAGCAGGACGAAGAGCACTGGAGAGAGTGGGAATGCAGGTCAGAAGGTTGTTCAGGATGCTGCTTGGCAAACGTCCTGCCCATTTCGTGATGCAGCACAACATGGAGAGCACAGCAGATCTGAGCACTGAGGGCAGTGCTCTGGGAGGCTGTTAGAACAGGTGCCATCACCTCTGCCCATTTAACAAAACTGAGAGGCCAACCTGTTAGTGCTCAGATCTGTAGTTACTAAGCACTCAAACATGTTATCTCCAGACCAGACTTCAAGTCCTGGTCAAGAACCACCACATTCCCGGCAGAATGTGTTATTTTAAATTTTAAAGCTATTCACACAAGCAATCCTTTTGAGCCCCATTCCTCAGACATTCGGCACCCACTCATCTCTTTTCACATATAAGTCTGTATTGGCCCAGAGATTTACTTACACAGCAAGTATGAGAGCAAGAGCCCAGGGATATACCGGCCCAGGACAGCCAGGAAAGTGAACACTCCACACACTAGAAGGCAAAACTGAAGACATGGGAGACAGTGAGTTTCCAGGGTTAAGCAGTAGGTTCACTCACTTCTTGACCATCTCAGTCTCTGCAAATTCTGGGTCAAGTCATTGTTCCAAGGAGGGTGCAGCCTTCACAGCATCCAACCACCTGCTCCAGCGTGAGCACAGACACGGGTACCTGCCCTCAGAGCCACAGGCCTCAGGGCAAGAGGAGCTTCCCAAAGCAAGGAAGAGGCTAAACAAGAGAGCTCTTCAAGGTGAAGAGGACAAGCACAGTATCACTGTGCTACAGGTTTCTCTTTCCATAAACTCAAAAAAAAGAAGAAATAAAAAGCCTGACACACTTTCTTAAACTGTTAAAACCCAGTGAGGAGAGAAGTTTGACAGACACTTGAAAAGCCAGAAACCTACAGAAGGACTAGCCACACTCTCACTTCAGTGGTGCAATCCACACACTGACATTCACTTTCTCCTCCCTCCTCCACAACCTGATTATTCTGCCTGTGCTTTCCATTCTTCCCCACCACCTAACAGGCACGGTGTTGTGAGAGACCTCCTGTGGCAACCTCGCATCCAGGAACGTGTTCAGCCAGTGCTGGATGCCAGCACAGGAGGATCCTCGTGGTGAGCAGAGGCTCCACACCAAACAGGTTGTTTCTGAAGGCTGTACAGTCTTACCTTGCCAGGACTTTGCCTCTTGAAAACGAAGAGATTACTTAAGAAGTTGGTCCCAGTCACCCATCCTTCAGCCAAATGATGACAGAGCTCTGGCACTCCGAGCAGCCGAGGGTGAACGTATCCCCAGCTGCAGTGAAGGCAGAATTTGTGAACAGATATTGCTGCATCAGTGTCAGTGCTGAAGAGCCTTGTTACAAATACTTGTCTCACTGCTTCCTTCTGTTCCCGCCCAGCACGGAGCTCTAGAGATGAGGGTCACCTGCCCTCCAAGCAGTGCCCTGCCCAAAGCAGTTCATCTACAGCCCCTCTAGCAGCATCCCAGTGCTCCCACAGCAGCTGAGGAGCAGGAATTTCAGTCAATGGCCTGGACTAGTTTCCATGCTGCTGGAGGGAGTGCACAGTGCAGAGGCAAATCAAGTGAATCCATTTACTTTTTCTGTTTTTATCTGGTCAACTGCAGCCTCCAAGTGCCCAGCATGAGGTCTAGAAGCAGCCTTGCACCTCACTTCATATACTCAGTTACTCTGGAGGCCTTGATTTGGTCAGTTTTGTTAGTGCTGCTTAACTGCTAGTCACGAGTACCTGAAGGTTAGAAAGAGCAATTCCTTTTGTGCTTGGGCCTCTTAAAAAAAAAAAAGAATAAAGACAATTGCTCTTTGGCACCAGCTCAGGTGATTTAATCAGGAGCTGACATCCAGCACAGCCTGGCAGTGGCGGCAGGAAGGTGTGCCCAGAGAGGCAGGTGTGAGCAGTGAGGCAACACCTCAGCATTTCTCAACCTATTATTAATGCTGCAGTCAGATCATAACTATGCAGGAACAACTGCTGGAACAAGCCTGTTAAATATTCCCTATCAAGTCTCAGAAGACTTCATTAACTCCCACAGAAATGCAGTTTTCCTTCTACTGGACGCCCATACAAGAGGAATTGCTCCTAAGGCAGCACCTCTAACTTCAGGGGGCAGGGAATCAAGCAAGCGTATCTGGAGGCTGGTATGAAGGCAAAGTATAATAAAATGTTTTGGGCAAGTCAAAAACTTCTCACGACCACCTGACTGCATCTGAGTCTCCATCTGCCCTCCTCACCCAGCTCCCTCCTCCCTTCTCCCCCTCCTCCTTGCCCAAAGGAGCCAACATCCCAAGCATGTGCAGGTAACAACAAAGTATCACAGCAAAGTATCACAGCGGAGGAGTCAATTAGTTTCCTACCTCTCATTGTCTAATTCATCAGGTCTTGCCACTAAAATATTAAGAACAGACACTACATTAGTTGCAAGGAATTCGCCATGGGAATGCTTAGCTCTTGGGATTTAAGTAAAGCTTTAATGAGCTGGGGAACACCTGGAAAAGACATTAACTATAATTACAGGATGGAGATGCATCACTCCATAGCAAATCTTGAGTGTGTACCTGTGACAGTACAGGGCTGCAAGAGTCTCCCTGTTGCTCCTCGGTGTTTGTTGGACACTAGAGGCTGCCCACTTCCCTCTCCCCCACTCCCTGCACACACCAGCTGGGGAGGAGGAACAGCCTGCAGACCAGAGGCATCAGAGATTTAAGTCTTTTGATACTTTCTCACCCAGGCTGGGACTTGAAAGGGATGTACCAGCCACCGTGAGAGATCAAATCAGAGGGATGAGGGAGCTGGACAGACACTGTCTCCTAAGGAGGAGCCTAAGCCAAGCTTTGAAACCGAGGAAAGCTTTAATGTCTTCCCAGGAACTACAGAGAACATGGATTGAAGCAGAAAGCTGGGAGCTGAACTTGCTGGTTAGTCAAGGAACCAGCCCTGGGAACATGCAGACCCTCACACTGCTCCAAACTAACCTGTCCATGCAAAGCCAGGGGACCCCGAGCTGCTTGGAATGGGGGTGTTCATCAGTGTATTAATGTCACAAAGGAGGGACACAACTGCTTTGGTTACTGAAAGCTGAAAACTAACTTCATTACAGCCGTTCAGATGCCTCTTCCCGCAAAGAATTCTCTGATCAACAGCAAAGCTGGGACTTGTCTTCATCCTAAACTGGATTATTATGGATCCTGAGGAGGAATCCAGACAAGTTCCACATATGCTTCAATTTCTCACTCTGGTAGCGAATGCTCAGAAAGTGAATCACTGTCTCAAACCTGCACTAGGTCACGTACACCCTGTGGTTCAGGATTACAAGACAAATACCAGTGTCACAAGGACAAAAAGGACTTGTGTTTATGGAGGTCAGAATTCTCCAGCTCCAGAAAGAGCATGCCTGCAGTACTCTTCCTGGCTTCTAGATCCTTAAAGCAAAAGGCCCAGGCTTTACCAATGTAACTGTAGCCACTGCAGAGTCTGTACTTGTGAGGCTGGAAACGCGGCTTGATTTGTTGCTATGAGCTCAAAATGCAACTTACCACCAATTTCTGGCCAGATTTTGTGCTTCCACTGGTCTAGACACACTACTGCTATGAGGGTAAGTGCAATCAGGAACAGCAAACGAAGGGAAGTCAGAGCAAAGAACCTGTGGGGAAGAAACCAATGAGTCGGTAGTGGCCAGATCTGTGTGAGACACAAAGGGGTAACACAGACTAACCTAAAACCAGTCACTCAGAGGGAAGACTCAGCACCTGCTGCTCAGTCACCACACAGCGTGCCCGGGGGGCAGCTGCCGGCTGACCCTGGTCTGCTCCTGTCAATTCTCCCGGGGCAGCCCTGCTGTACAGCTCCTGTCCCAGGCAAGTGGCCCTCCCTCCACTGCCACAGAGCAGGCTGAGTTTTTCCGGCTTGTCTGATGCTCTCAGGTACAAGGAGAGCACGCGAACGGGGACGGGGCTGCAGCAGACCCAGCGCTCCCAGGTCCCTGCTGTCCGGAACGGGACACGGACCAAACCCGCGGCCCCTTCCGGACCGTTCCTCCGCGAGGGCAGCGCCCTCAAGACCCCCGACCCTCGCAGCCCCGGCGATCGGGGCTCGGCGGGGCGCGCCTCCCGAGGCGAGGCCGCTGCGCCGCCCGCCCTGCGCGGCCCGGTCCCGGTCCCGGTCCCAGCCCCGCCGCTCACCAGAACAGGCCGTGCACCGCCGCCCAACACAGCGCGCTGCGGCCCGGCCGCTCCCACACCAGCGCGGCCTGCACGGCGCCCAGCAGTGGCTCGTAGGGCCCGAGGCGGCAGCGCAG
>VWPU01010942.1:0-19087 GCA_013398955.1 Callaeas wilsoni
GGGGGGGAGGGGAGGGGCGGGCGCCGTGAGGGGACGGCGGGTGGCGGGAAGAGCGGCCGGGGCGTGAGGGAGGGGAGGTGGGGGTCGTACCCCCGTGCGGCTCTCGGGGCCGAGGGGACACCGCGGGGACAGCGAGCCGCCCCCGGCGGGGACCTGCGGAGGAGGTGCCGGGCGGGAAGGAGCCCGCGCGGGGGAGAATCCGGAGGCGGCTGCCGGCCCCGCGCGCGCGGGGCTTCCAGAGTTCCCGTCGCTGGTTTTCCCTCGAGTGTTCGCTGGAGCGAGCACAAGACAACGTTCTTTCCCCATTTCCACCAAGCTCGGGCCGTAAGTTACCCCAGGACTAAAAAGTTAACCGATTTCAGGGCGCCTCAGCTGTAAAGGGTCGTCAAGAGCTGCCCAGGGAGGTGGTGGAATCACCTCCCCTTTAGGGAAAGACTGGATGTGGCACTTGGTGCTATGGTTTAATTGACAAGGTGGTGACAGGTCAAGGCTTGGACCCGATGATACCAGAGATCTTTTCCAACCAAATTGATTCTCATGATTCTGTGATAAGCCAATGCAGTCTAGCAGCATTAAAGAGCACAGTTACATTCTACCACAAAGCAAAATCCAGTCCTAAAATCCAGGGCTTTTAAAAACTTCAAAGCACTTTACACAGAGATAATACCTCTCTTTGTGCAGGGCAATGACAGGCACACATCCCACCCTTGCACCAGTTGCTGTGACAGACCTTGAACACGAGGATGGAGGGTGAAGTCCCGTGTTTAACAGGAAGCATAATCCATAATTAGCAGATTTTGATTTTTTTCCCCCCAGTGGTTATAAAGTTTCTCAGCTGCTTTAAATAATTCCAGTAATACCCATGGAATTGGGCTGCTTTTGAGCAGTGGAGGCTCAGCTCCGACAGAGATCCATGGAAGTACATGAGCATGAAGGGTAAATGAGTTACATGGGAGGTGATGCTCTGCAGGAAATTTGTCACAGACCTTCGAGCTCTGGTGTGGTACTGCTGGACTCCTTCATTAACTTCTCCCTAATGCACACCTTGCTGCTCGTGCTAATTGTACAATCACAGATGCTCTGAGTACACAACAGCGATCTCTGTTTAAAAAACATTGCTTCTGAAAGGAACGCTTCTTAAGGGCCTACATTATTATTCAAATTGATGCCGAGGATGATGTAAAGAAGGAAGCTGTTCAACAGCACTTCACTGATCTTTCTACGGCAACTTGTATCAGTCTCATTATGCTGTTTATACACACACAGAGCGATGCCATCCCATTGGTATTACCCTGCTAATTGGAATTACTACTTTCAGAAAGAAAAAGTCAGTTTAAAGGCCAAAAGAGAAGCGTGGTTTTAATGTATACCACAGCATTTATTTTTTTACCAACGTCCATTGGATTTGTAATTACAAATCCGTTCTAACCTGTCAAAGCATTTATCAATGTATTTAATCAATACAATACTCTTACATTGCTCTTTTGCTGTCAGGTTTCACAAATGAAGACTGTCTTAACGTAATGAAAATAGACTGCATCTGGCATAAACCCACCTGAAATGACTTCCAGGAAGGTTCCAGCCAAGGATGGAGCCAAGGCCACCTGCTTCGTTCTTTCCAGCCACCACAGTGTTTCCCTAGATAGGTGTGAAATTACAGGTTTGTGGCATGTGCCAAACTGGGGACTTATTCTAGAGCTTGACTGAAATGCAACTATGTGACCTTTACTTTGTAATAAACACAAGCCATAAATTTTGCAGATATTTGAGGAGAGGATCCTGGAAAATAGGAACAACATAAAGTCTTGTGGTAGCTATGCTTCTGAGCCTTTTAGATCAAAGATTCTTCTCTTTCCTTCTGTTCTTTTTTTCTGGTTCAGCAATAGGTAAGCCAAGAATGTCTGCAACAAATATCTCTGCTGTGATTTCTGCTGGAATTTCTTCTTCAGTCAAAGCTGCTGCACCTGGAGAGCAGTAACAACAACACAAGACACACAGAAACAATGTAAAAATGGCTTTCCAGTAAAATTTATAAGCAGCAATAAGTGAACGAAATGTTTTTAAAGATGTACAAAGGGATCATGACAAAGTGATGGTTTACTAGCTCGATACTTTATGTGTTCATATCAGGGATTAAACCCATCAAATCTGTGTGTCTCACCTTGCAGCAGGTCCCTGCCTCAGAGGAGTCGTGGGACAACTTTTACACTTGGTCGATTTGATGTGATTTAGGATCCTGAGGGATCCAGGGATTTCAAAGTTGCTTTGCAGCACCAGGCAGTTCCCTTTGGGAGCTTCACCTTCGCTGCATGCAGCCCACTGCCAGTGACCCTAAACAGATGCTGTTCCAAACTGGTGGGGACGGGGACATGAATTGTACAAAAATGCAGTTCCAATTACAATGGGCAATTAAATACAGGCGCTTGGCTCAAATCAATGCTATAATTTGCTGTTCCAGAGTGGTGTAGACTGGGACATAAATTGCAGACAAATGCGGTCCTTACCAATGGCTCTGTTACAATGGGCACGGTGGCCTGGGTGAAACTAGCACTGGGATTTCCCTGTGTGTTTCTAATTTCAGTTCCAGCCAGCAGATAAACAGCAATGTAATCTTGTCAGGCCCCAGTTATAGTTCATTGTCCATTTATTTTTAGATACACCCAGGCAATTGCTGCGTGGATGAAGGACAGTCTGTAGCTCTGTGACTATTTTTACAATCCCATCTGAGCAGCTTTGACAGCTCTTGGCCTAACAGGGTAAATGGGTTTGAAATTTAAATTATTCCATTTGGGAATGGAAACAATCCTTCTGTGCTGTGTGGAATACTAATCCTGTACCTGTGGGATCGCAGGTGTCTGGTTCAGATCCTCCTTCCCTGGGTCTCCTGCCCCGCAGGGTGGTCAGACACTCGGCCAGCTCATCCTCTGTCATCTGCTCCCCTGTACACAACACAGCAACACCAGCCCGTGGGCTGTGGGGTTGAACACACAAAAACTCAAAAGCAACTCACAGTGCATGAACTAAACAGGACAGTTCAGAACAGGATCTGGCTTCTCTGAGATAGAGACATGCACATTGCCACCTCAAACACATGATCCCAAAGCAGGAAAATGCTGATTCTAAGGAAAATTGCTCTTCTCTATAGCATTTTGGGAAAAAATGTCAATCAAAGGGAGAAATTCTGATGCAGACAACTCTTTAAGCTACATTGCAGTTGCAGGGGCTTGAGCTTCTATTCCCACTGGAGAATTCCTGGCACAGACCACAGTCCATGTAGCCATTTTCATGCAGAGGAGGAAGAAGAAGGTGGAGAAAAGTCTTGATTCAGTATCTTGAAATAACATGGACATAGCACTTGTTCACAGTTAGTGGTTGGCTCATGCCCTGGAGCATGAGGTTATAGATCTGTTATGAAACTGTTCTATCTGATGTACCTATTTATGGATGTTCACACCATCTATATAAATAGCTAACCTTTCTCACACTGTGAATCCTTGGTTTCCAGGGATCTTTGTGGCAAGGAGCCTTGCCAAGTGATGTACTGAGTAAACCAGCATTTCCCCTTACCTCTTTTAATGCTCAGCTGCACTTTTACACCAGAAGTGAGACAATAGAAGTTTGTTATTAGCACTCTATGGCACTGGCCACAAGCATTTTAACACCCACATTTATGGTGTTCTCCCTGATTCAGCTCAACTAAACCATCCCATCTTTTCGGTCTTTCACACAGATTCAGCCCAGGACCAATTTCATCTCTCCTTTCTTCTCTCCCTTTTATCAGTTTTATACTACTTTTCCAGAGCCTGTGTGACTGGAAGAGAGAACAGCAATTCAGATAAGGGTACGCTGGGAGAAGGATACATTTTGCCAAGATCCATACTTATCGTTTAACAGCTGAGATACCTCAGGCCAGCAGAGATTTCCAGAAGTAAAAAGAAAGTAAAAGAAGCTCAGCTGGGACAAGACCTGTGATTATTCAGTTTAAAATCTTAAGGCAGGCGACTCCTCATGCCTGTCCTTGTTACCAGGTTCCAGAATAATTTTTAGCTGTGGGAACACGTTCTGAAATTGCAGGCAGAACTAGCAAGCATAAAACTGATATTAGAAACAAAATAACTCACCTCTGCACTGAAGCAGTGATAGGAAGTCTCCTCTGTCAATAACTTTGTCTCCCTTCTTGTTATCATAACCAAGAACCTGAAATGCTTGTTGTATGGTTTTCATTGACAAGCCAAGTGCAGGTCGATGATTTATATAAAGTTTGATAAAATCACCTAAATTGATTTTTGTCACTTGTTCTCCTGTATCCGCATACTTGCTGAATTTTACTTCATTTATCATTTCTTCAATCTAAAGATCAAGACAAGGCAGGTTGTTACATGTTTTATTTTGAAGAGCATTGGGCCACTGTCCCATCCTGTGAGTGCCAACGTCCCCTAACCGTGCATGTGTTGGTGCCATGACCACATCCCAGGAGGAAGCTGCACTCAGCAGGGGAGGATGGGAATGGCCAACAGTTACACACCTGCTGACAAGACAATAACAAGTAAAGATGGGGGTTACACATACACAGTCATTTTGGATTTCCTCTCTTGTGACAGGCACTCGGTGACCCTGCAGCTGTTACCGGCACCTTCGGCACAGCTGCGTCTCCACGCTGGGACAGTGGGCAGGCAAACCACAAACCAATAGACACGCCATCCTTGCTCTGGAAGCACACACGAGGGTCCTGACAGAACCAGGCTGCGTGCCCTGGCTGGCATTAGAAATCTTATCTTCCCCTGCTCTGACTCCTGTCCGGGATGGTTCTGGCGCTGCACAAGCCAAATCCAAAATGTGCTCAGTGAGGCTGACACCCTGCACTGCTGGATCCCTCACTCTCCTCTCGGACAAACAGGCAAGCACTGGCTGTGCTGGATACCAGTGGTTTTCCTGAAGTCTGGTGCTGTGAGTCAGCCCAGTTGGCAGCTGTGCAGATGTGTGTCCAAAAGGCAGCATCTGCTCCATGCCTTCATTGTACTCGCAGCCCCTTCGGAGATACATGGGCAGCAGAGAGACGCTGGGAGAATTCCCCGTGCCAACACGTACCAAGCCTGCTGCTCCCCGGGAAGGGAAGCTGATGCAAGATCTCCCCGGGGAAGACTTTGCATTCAGCCTTGGGCCTTTGTCCTTGTGTCACAAGTTTTTCCACTGAATGAAGCCCAGGGAAGAGAGAAATCTCAGCCTCATATTTTTCCTGTAGCGAATGTCACACCAAGCAAGAACAGTCATTTTCACTCAGCTCTGGCTGGTCTGGGATTAGGTTTTTTATCTACCACACTGAACTACAAAAGAAAAACACCAATTCCCAAAAACTTTGGTAGTCAGCCCAAGCTGCCTTTTCTCCCTCCTGCTTTTCTTTTATTAAAACACTCTAGAGAGAGATGAACCCTCTCTCTGGATTTATTACTGATTGTAGGTTGCCTGGTTTCACAACAGCTCAGCACCTCTGTTTCCATGCCTGAAATGCTGTTTATATTTTAATTTGGGGAAGTGTGGGGCATTATTAGTTATTCTTCCAGAGACATTTCCCAAGGGAATATGTTCTCTGTGTCCCCAAGAGGCAAAAATGTAACAACCCAAGGAAAAGATCTAACACCCTATGAGGAGATAACACCTCAGCTTGACACCAGGGCAAAGCAGCCCCAGCTCAGGCAGACCTTTGCTGGTTGTGGGGGCTCCAAAGTGAGTTAGTTTAGTGGCAAAGGTCCTGCCTCCCGTCGGGTGGCTCTCCTGGCAGAGCACCCCTGGGCAGATGGGGTGGCACAGACTCACAGCACCGCCTCAGCAGCCCCTGGGTTCCTGTGCCGTGGCAGAGATGAACACAGTGACTCCCCAGAAAGGCCGAGGGAGCGCAGTGATGCGCCGCTTCCCTTGGGAGAGCCCCTCCTGCGCTGATGCGCTGGAGCTGGTGCGCGAAGGCCGTTATTCAAATCTCCTCGCTTCACATTCGGTCATGCCAGGTTACACATTACCAATGAGGTTTGTATACAGCACAAACCGCCTTGGAGAAACAGCCACACAAAGGGGAAGAGGCAGCACTCTTATTAAATCGGTTCTCTCTGCTGTAGAAGTTTGACCCTGAGGTTGCCTTGTTAAACAACTCTGAGCTGTCAGGCTCCAGGTTTGCTCAGCCTTCCCCTGCAGCTGCCCAACTTGCTAGCAAGGAAAATTTTGAGGAATCTTCTGCCAGATTCTGACCAATACTATACTGATGCAGACCAGATAAAATGCGTTGAAAGCCAAGAAATATATCCCAGAGCCATCCAGCAGGGCAACGGCCAGAATCTGGCCCTTAAAACACTTGGGATGTGCAATTAGTCTTGCTCTTTCTTCTTTTAATAACCACAGTAAAAACAGCTGACCAACCTCTTCCTCTGATGGATAAAATCCTATTGCTCTCATTACAGAAGGAATTTCCTCCAAGGGAATATGTGTTGACACCTGTCTGTTCTCCAGTGTGTAGATACCTTGGCTGCACAGCTGTACGTAGTAAAAACAGTCCTCCAGTTCCTGCCAGAGATTCAAACAAACACTGTAAGTTTCAGTTACCAACAGGCACGGAAGATAAGGCTCCTTTTAGGGTTTACTAACAGGCATATCAATGAGACTGCTGTTAAAGGCAAGCTGGACAAAACATAAGGAAATGTCAGGCCTGTATAAATTAAACTCCAACCAGATGTGGCCAGACAGCATTCACGGTGAGCATAATTACCCTGAAGAATTCGCCTTCTCTGCCACCATCCAGGAGGTTGTAGAATGGCATCAAGTCCTCCCCACCCAGGAAAGCAGCAGCATCCAAGGCACTGGCAGAAGTGGAGAAAAGAAGGTGCAGGAAGGGTTCATGTGAGGAGAGCTTTCACAGTTCCCTTTCTAGTCGTTGTTCACAGACACTTTCAATAAATAAAATCCCTGGGCCTCAGAACTCAGGAAAGAAAAGCACTGCCTTGAACCCTTTGCTATTTTATCATCAGCTGCACTTCTACAGCATATTTCATACCCAGGTTTTACATACAATAGCACAGTGTGGGAATTAATTATTACTGAATGGTCCTCTTGTTTAGTGGAATGAGTACAGGGCTGGGAGCCAGGAGCTTTTCCATGGACTTGAACTTGGTGTCTGGCATTTGGCTTTTCTGCTTCCTTATAGAGACATTGAGGGAGATGAATTAGCTAGATCAGCATTTTGAACATGCAGAGAAGGCTGGGGCTTGGTGTTTGCAATAAACCACACAACTCCCTGTTCCTTGATCTGACACATTTTTCCCCAATAACTCAGTGCAATCCATTACCCGACTTCCTCCGCCGTGGCGGGCGACGGAGTTGCAGGTGCAGTTTGCATTAAGCTGAAAGCGCCTGAGTAGCCACCTCTTTGTTTCAATTTCATAGGCAGTTGGAGCCAAAAGAATCCTTTTGGCTTGTGCAGATGTAAAAAGAAACCAAGCCTGGAAGTGCAATCATGGCATAGCACTGCCACATAATACCCCACGCCTGGCAGCAAGGCTGCAGCTTTCACACACACCTCTCTACTGCTGCTTCCACTGGGGTTTTTTTGCAAGCTTCATGCTTTTTTCATAATTAAGTTATTTGGGTATTAAACACAGTGGAGATGCACAAGATGCCAGAAGCAGCAATAAAATGATAATTAGCTCATCAAGAACTTCGCTCCAAAAACAAATTACATAGAAATTCAATGTTGCCTGGACTCTGGCCAACCATTATAAAGAAGGATCATTTATATTCTATTGCCTTCCTTAAAATGTCGCTTATCCTGACCCCCAACTGTTTAAGCCACACAAAGTGGAAAAGAAAATAAATAAATCCATTGCTTTCCCACCCAGGCTTCCTTTGTTCTGGCACATGAAGGTGAGCTGGCTTGGCACCCCTTGGGCTTTCCTCAGAGCAAATGGTACCTGCAAAATATGTTCCTTGCAGGACTAGCACGTGTCTTAACCAGAAAGCCTTGGTCCTAGGAAGGTGAGGGGCAGTGGTGTTTCCCAGGTGCACACCAAATGGCAAACATAGGAGCAAGGGCTAAAAGCCAGCTCCCATGGAGTTATTTCCCAGAAACCAGGAGACACAATGGTATGTGCTAGGAGGGTGTTGTGCGGGATTTTTAAAAAAACCCAAAACGGCCCAGACTGAGGGAGACCATGCCACACTATCCTAACTCTGCCATGGACTAAGGTCCCTTCCCAGTCCCAGAAGTGTGAAGTGGTTCCATGCTGGCCTGGCAGTTTTCATGCCATTCACAGCTGCCTTGCTCCCTTTCTACGTACAAATTTATCTACTGGGCACCTGCAGCCACGAGGGAAGAGCCTCTGCCCCAAACATATATTCCAACGAGCAGCTTTGGTCCTTGACATGCCAAGAAACCAAAATACCTATCCTGCCTTTGCTGTGTTACCCTCCTTCCACGTAGGAGCACGTCTGGCACCACTGCCCAAGGGATCTGGCAGAGGGAAACCAGCAGAGGACGGCGTAAGAAACCTGGCAGGATTCATCACTGCTGCTCTGGGCCAGAGCCTGGAGATCCTCCTTTGTTAAAGCCATCCCCACTCTTCCAGCCACCCTATTTACTGCAGGCCATTTATTCATGTAAGCAAAGCTTTATAGGATTAAGGTGGCTTGTCCTAAATCCAGTCTTCAAACACAGGGGGGATTTCCCAGCAAATTCCTATCCCGTTTGGAGAGCAGACACTTTTGTATCAGCAGCTGCCCTGTGCTCCTTCTGCAGCCAATGCTGCTCCTCTGGTCCCTGCCTAACCCTGACAATCTCCCATCACACTGTCCAGGCCCTCACAAGGATCACAAAATCCTCTGCCCAACTTCTTACCATTTGGGCACCATTTCCCAGACTGGAGTATTGTATAGGCACTATGGCCACCCCTGTGAGATTTGCTGGCTTAATCCCTCCTACACGACAGAGAGGAGAACAAAACCCCCAAAAATATGTCCCTCCTGTTTCAGCTGCCACCCCACATAGCTGCTTGGGGCCCAGTGGGTCAACCAAGCAGCTGTGGAAAGCGGTAACAAGATTCCTTTCCCTTTCCTGCCATAACTCACGGTAGGTTCACCTTCCATTTCATAAAAGTGCGGTCCTTCCCCCCAGCTGTAAAGACGTAACGCCCATCATGGGAGATGGCAAAGTCAGAGGCACCATCCGGGTGGCAAATGAAGGCTGAGGACTTGTGGGGGTTGCCATCGACGGGCAGCATCTGCAAGCCCACCTGTAAGGGAAGAGGGAGTCTGGGAGGGCTGGGGGTCCCACTGGGGCAGTGCCACATCCTCTTCCCCAGGAGCTCGCTCAGCTCTCAGGCAGGACCAGCCTACATGTGGTTTCAACTCCAACGAAATTCCCAAGGGACCACCAGCTCTGCAAGTGGGGGCTCTTGTGCAGCTGGGCAGGTGGGGCTCCATACCTTGTCCTTTGTAATGTACACCAGGTAGTGTTGCTGGGGGTCCGCAGAGCTTGTCCTAGGGAGGATTTGTATCTTCTCCAAGGGGGAGCCATAGGTTGGTCCCAAAAGGGTCTTTCTAAAGGTAAGAAATGTATTTATCCACTCTAGGCTACCCAAACATTTTTCCCCTCTGAACAGCTGTTGTGTGGAAGGATGGGTAGGTAATGGGAGGTGTGCAGAGGCTTTGTGCGGCTGGCTGAGAGAACAGGATAGAACAGGGTCCTTGGCTAGAAGGGACCACACTGGGGCTCAGAAATTAATTTAGTGCTCAGGGATTATTATGCTTTGCTCACGTGGACTCCGGTCTCTTTATCTGATCTCTAACTGCTACATCTCAAGTCCAACATGCTGAGCAGACCAAGAACCACCTGCAGCCACAACCTTACTAAATGACACATCAGTGAACAGCAGAGTGGCCATAAGAGTGGAGTGACCTGAGGGCTCTAGATCCCAAGACCTGCATCACAGATGGAGAACCACATGGTCATGGGTGGGAGTATGGTGGTCATTAGACCAAGGAGAACACAGGGTCAGGAGGAGGCTCACAAACAGGAGGCCTCAATCAATCCTCTACCTGCACATTTTGGTCGTTGTGTTGTAGAGCTTCATTTTGTAGCAGTTGTTGGCAGTGAGGAAAAAGGACTCGGTGCTGGGCTGTGGGTACCAGGCTAAGCACAGGGGCACCGCAACCTGCTCCAGCCTGTCCCTGTGTGTGACCACCAAGTGGTCCTTGATGCTGCTGTTCAGGTCATATTCAACCTGGAGGGAAGACAAGGAAACACAGCAACTCCTCTGTGGTCTGCCCAGCACCCTCGACCTTGTGGATTCACACCTCCTGGAGAAGCCACAACAGGAGAGCCTCAGCACCAAGACCGGGCTAAGAAACAACCCCCAGTAACGGAGCTGGTGGGGAGAGGGTTGGGAGCCAAGGAACCAAACATGGAGTCTCCTTTGATGGCCTTGTCCAGCCCCACCCCTTTAACCACAAATCTTCACCGTCCTTTAAACTTCTGCATCAACCCACCAGCTGCCGGTCCTCCCCGAGGCTCAGGAGCCTGGGCTCGTTGCTGTCCGACTGGACCCCGAAGAGGATGCTCCGGATGGGTTTGTAGTGGGAGTCCAGCCCTGCCAGGTGTTCCCAGCATCTGCTCCCATTCTGCAGGACTCTCTTGTAAACAATCACTGAATAATTCTCATCCTGCAACAACAGCACAAAGGTCAAAGAGCCGCAACCCCCGCACACATCCCCTGGGTGGCAGTGGGTTACTCGGTGTGTCCCCTCTGGGCTTAGCCTGGCCCTTACTGTTCTGGAGTCCCACCAGGATGTTCAGAGTCACAGCCAGGATAAAGCACTGGGCCGGACAGATTTCAGCAGCTGCTCTCAAGAGCAGCACCATAGAAATCCTCAACCTGGTGGGAGCATCTGAGCTATTCCCTGCCATGCTCATGTAGAAAAAGGGCAGTAAAGTCAAGTTCTGTGACTCCCGAGAAATCGCAAGGAAGATACTTCCCACTGCTGTGCTCTGGCACACCTGCAGGAAAGGGGACTCTTGTTCTGTGTACAGATTATCACTAGTTGCTACAACCTCTGAGCTAAACTGCTTCAACGCTGCCTCTACACTTCTATACTGAGACATGGGATCGAGGGAGCAGCCTTACAGAGCACAAACCGGGAGGAAATCTCTGCTCCAGCCCCTTCCGCAGATGGACGCAGAGCTAAGATTTGTCACTAAAGTAGGGACAAGACTCCGCCAGCAGCGGGTCTGTGGAGCCACTGTGACTGGTGACGTTTTTACAGAGTGACTCTTCAAGCCAGGAAAAGTATTTCGGAGCCAGGAAGCCCCAGGGGAGGAACAGCCCTCTGCTCTGCTCGCTCTGCATTTCAGAGTCACCAAGTCCCAGGGGAGGGACGGCCCTCTGCCCTGCTCACTCTGTGCCTCGAAGGATGGCCGACAATTCCCAGACCTCCCAAAGCTGCCCCATGAGCAGCGTGTGTAAATCACCGAGCGGAAAAAACAAGCTTACGGCAGTTGCGAGGTACTTGGAATCGTGAGAGAAGCTGATGTGAGTCACGGGACCTTGCGAGAACTGGAATTCCTTGCAGATGGACTGAAGGGAAATTGCATCAAGGATGTAAACGCTTCCATCAGTAAAACCAGCGGCCAGAAAATAACCTGGAAAACAGACCAGAAACCTCTCACCACACCATCGCTCCTCCCAGGAACGCCAGTGCTTGGCACGTGGGGAGGTGACAGGGCTGGGATACCTTCAGGGTCATAGGATAAGCACTGGATGCTGGCCTCAGCGAATATCCTGCTAACGAGGTACTGGGTCTGCTTGTAGTCCCACACCTTCAGCAGCCCACAGTGACTCCCCACAGCCACGAGTGGCTCCTGCGGGTGGCAGGCGATGGCATTCACAGCTTTCTTTGCCTCTTTCATGATTCTTTCAAAGTTTGTGCTGTCTGTTGCAACATGGAACATGGTTGCATCAGAGGTTGAGAGGATAAAGTTCCTGTTTAGCGTGAGAGAAACAGAATTCTATGAATCAGACCAACTGGCTCATGTCCCTCCAAGCTATATTACACATCAGTCTCTTTTTGGCAAGTTAGTTAGACAATCGCTTATATTTTGTGAAACACAATACACAAACACTCCTTGACCTGGAAGGCAAGTGGCACTTGGTATTCATGACCTGGGAAATGGCCATGGGAAGACACTGGAGCCAGTTCCATTTTCTACTTGGCTGGGCAAGCCAGAAGATGAATGACATCTGGGGATGTTTGCGAGTCACTGGTGTGTGAGATGGACAAATGAGCAATTGGAGATACTCTGAATGGGCTTTTCATGTGTCTCCACACCACCATTGTCAGTGGCTCCACGTTGGCTACGCTGCCACGGCCAAGGTCAGAGGGCAGTTTCAGTCCCTGTCTGCTCGCTCGGCCACGCTGACCAGCACAGCAGAGAGGTTTCAGAGAGGTGTGACTGCTGATGTGTGTAGCAGACAGCTGAATAATTATTCACCTTACAGCACAAACATGTATAGCCTCAGTCTGCCTGACCGAGAGTCTGGACCCAGTAAAAGGGGCAAGAGAGGATCACACAGAAATCCCAGGCTGGTTTGAGTAGGAAGGGACCTTTAAGATCATCTTGTTTCAACACCTTCCACTAGACCAGGTTACTCCAAGCCCCATCCAACCTGGCCTTGAACAATTCCAGGTATGGGGCATCCACAGCTTTTTCGGGCAACGTGTGCCAGGATGCCACATCCTTACAGTGAGGAATTTCTTCCTATATTCTATCCCTGCCCTCAGTCAATTTTAAGCCATTCTGCCCTTGTCCTGTCACTCCATACCCTTGTCCAAAGTCCCTCTCCAGCTGTTTTTGAGCCCTTGAGGCACTGGAAGGTGCTACAAGCTCTTCCTGGAGTCTTCTCCAGGCTGAGTCTAGGAACTGCACAGACAGACAAGTGGAGGAGCACAGCCTCTTTGCCAGCTGTTCCATCACAGCCATCAGTTTATGCACATCTGGCCCAGGCACTGATGGACTCTGCACCTCTTGCGTGCCTTAGCTGGGCTCTCCAGCCATTCCTAATCCCACCAGCCTCTGGGATGAGCTCAGGCCTTCTTCCCCTTTGGTTTGCTGCCTTTTGTGCTGCCCAGAGCAGCTGCAAGTGGCAGGAGCTGCAGCAGCGACCCAGGAAGAGGGATGAGACAACAGAGACCAACAGGGAAACCAAACCATCCCCCAGGACACTGCTCCGGGCTGGAGCAGAATCTGTCCCACACGGCTCTTTGGAAAACACGCGTGGCTAAGAACAGATGTTGCCAGGAAAGACTTAACAGGAGTGACAGATGTGGTTTGCAGGCTGGATGGAGCCACACAACAGATTCATCTGGCCTGCAGATTCCCTATAAATCCTCAGGCACAGCTACGTCACACAGAGGGACAGAGAGGGGCTGGTGACCAGGCAGTGTGGTACAACCCTGCGCTGGTGCCACAGCCCTGATTAGCTTGCCAAGCCATGATAAAATCCAACTGGATGTAGCCATCCCTGGGAGGGGTTTAAGCGGGGGATTAAGGGGCCCAGTGAGAGCTGGAGGCTCAGCATTAGCAGTGGCTGCTGTGCCGGCTGTGACAGAGAAGCTGATCATCGCTGTGCCTGCACTAACACTGCGTCTACGCCAAAGCATCACCTCGAGCTCAGAATTTGGGATGTGCTGGAGCCCACTCACACTCCCTCCCTGCCCTGCCTCCCTCTCCTGCCCAGGAGCCTGGGCACAGGGCTGAATCCTGCTCCAAACCAGGCAAAATCTCATGGCGCAGCTCTCACTGACCACCTCCCCGGCTCTCACTGACCACCTCCCCGGCTCTCACTGACCACCTCCCCGGCTCTCACTGACCACCTCCCCGGCTCTCAGCTGCAGGGCAAACACAGGAGAAGACCTGGGCTTGTAAAGAGACACTCACCTGGTGAGGAAGGGCTGGCTGCTGCCTGGGAAGGCACTGGGAGGATCACGAAGGATTGTGGAGAAGGAGATGGACTGGATGGGACCCACTTTGTCGTGGCTGTAGATGGTGAGGAGCCGCAGCTGCCCATCGTAGAATTTAACCTGCCCTTTCACATCACCTGTGACTATATAGCTGCAGGGAAAGGAAAGTTATTCACCAACACACTGACTGACGACTCCCAAATATTTCTTGGAGAGCATCCTTGGGTGGAAGCAAATCTTCCCCATTTCTCTGCACAAGCACACAAGCAGAGCCCTGCGCAAATGTTCAGGAGAAAGCCGGGACTGTGCAGAAACCAGCGGCTCTGCTGTGACCCTGCCATGTCCCTGCCGTGTCCCCAAGGCTGTCGCAGCGTTTGGTGGCTGTCTGCTCCCTCTGCCGGTAGCGAATAGAAGGCTGAGCCACTGTCGGAGCTACCCCAGCAGAGCTGGCATCGCATCACCACGATTTTCAACTTTATTTCCACCCTCAGACAAATCCATTGCTGGAAAATTACTCATGAACCAGCAGCACTTTCCTGCATGAGTGACCATGCTGCCAAGCGACTTCAAACGGCAACATTATCTCTGCCACTCCTACAGCTGAGGTACCTGAGGACTGTACCTACAGCTACTGAAAAGGGCTGCCCCTTACCTCTCCAAAACTTTAAGCACGGTAAGACTCTCCTTCTGCATTGACACCACTTTGGTGGCCGTTGTTCCGTGGGGTTTGGCCGGCAGTTCCTCAGGGGGAGTGCGGGGATCGTCCATGTCCCACACCACCAGCTTCCCGGCCGAGGTGCCCGTCAGAGCTTGGGCGTTGTTAAAATGGAAAACCGACTGGCTGAACTGTCCCACCAGGCACCTGAAGGTCTGTGGAGACAGCAGCCAGGCTGTGTTTTCATCCCAGAGCTGGCTCTGCCCTCCTCGAGCAGAGAGGTTTCTGCTTGGCACCCATGACATTCTCTCCCTGTCCCATGGCAGGACAAGAGATGAGAGCCCCAGGAGAAAATGCAGCGGGGTACCTTGGAGAGAGAGCCCTGCTTGAGCTCAGCTCGGGCAACCCCGGCTTATCCCTGTCCGAGGGGGCAGGCTGGGGCCATGGCCACTGTTTTTGCTTAAGGGGATGGGGAGGGACAGTGCTGCTGCCTGCAGGAAGGCCACGAGGGTGACACACTGTGGTCCCTCCCCGCTGTGCTCACCTGGTTGCTCAGGAATGGTGCCCCGTACTGCAAACCGGAATCATCCTGGGGAAAGCAGAGAAAACATCCAGGACAAGGATTTTGGAAAGGAGCTCTGCAGTACCTGCGTGTCCCCTCCCCACCATCTGGGCACTGGCCCCACACTGTGGTGACCAAAGCAGGGCTCCTGGGGCAGAAAGGCTCCAAGATCTTCCAGAGAGCACAAAACATCCTCTCCTTCCACCTGCTTCTTTCCAAAAGCTGCTGAATGGCACAAGGCCCATGGGAAAGCAGGAGTGGGAGAGGTGAAGAGCATCCCAGCCACAGCTGGGCCTGACCAGTGTGGGAGTGGAGGGAGAGTGATATTCTGTCCACACCTCTTTGGGACCTGGCAAGGGCAGGGAGCAGGGAAGGGACAGATCTGCAAAGTGTCACCCCAGTTGTGGGCAGACACCTGGCCCCTGAGCCCCTGCCACCTCCTTTCTGGCACCAGAAACACGACTTCCCATGTCTCTACTTACCCACAGGTAAAATATCACCTGGGTTTTGCTGTTGCTGACAAACTCATGGGGATTCTGAGGGTTAAAAATGACATAATCCTGAAATTCAAAAAACTGCATTAGCGCCAAGCTAAGCAGTGTTTTCTGCTTATGCTTCCATCCAAAACCACTGATTTTATCCAAAACCACCTCACCAGCTGCACTGAACTGAAAACAGAGGACACCCCGTGCCCGTCAGGCATCAGAGGAACAGGGATAACCCCTTGGGATGCTCTGCTGCATCAAGGTGCCCCAGGCATGGGTGTGATCCTGCCTCCCATCCCCAGCTGGCATCCACCAGCAGCCCCGTGCTGGATGGGGACACGGGGGCACAGGGGGGAGCAGGTGAGGATGGGGCTGCCCAGTCCAGCCCAGTCCAGCCCCTCTGCCCCCCTCGGCCACAGCCACTCACCTGGTGCCCAAACTCAGGACTCAGCTTTGTGCTGCACATGGGTTTCTCTGTGGGCAAAGTCCATCTCCAAACGCAAACTTTCTGGAAGAGAAGGGGAGAAAAATCCAAAGAACATTTATGGCTTTCTGGGATGTTGGGGGAGTCAGGTGAATCCCATTTCACAGCCACTGCAGGGGATGGTGTGGCCTAAAAGACTGGAGCAGGGTAAAACCCAGCACAGTCTGGCAGCAGAAAGCTTAATTTCAGGAAATAATGCTAGGAATTACTTGGATGAAAGTGATGAAGTCAGAAGCTTTTATCCCAAATTAAGATCCCTTTTCTCAACTCCACAGCATTCACTTTAATGAAATCCAGGTCTGTCTTCTAAAGGCTCAGCAAAATCAAGGCATCACTCTGCAAACCTGCTCCCCCTCTCTCCTGCTCTCCCCATCTGAATCGCCACGTCTCCTGTGTTGCACTGCAAAAAACTTCCAGGCCTCTACCCCAGCTACGAAAGAGGAGATATTCTCTTCACCTGCACAGCAGCAGCACTGATGGTCACCAAGTGCTTGGCATCCTGGGAAATGGCAATGGCACAGACCCCGTCCTCTGGATGACTCCCGAAGATGGTGCGCACGGGTACCCTACGGAGCAGAGATCCCGTGGGTGCTCCTGGTGGCACAGGGGGTTCAAGGCAGTCGCTTGGCAAAGTCTGTGGCACAACCCACCCACCCAGGTCTGTGTGGAAGGAGGCTGCAAACACTGGTGCTGCCACAGGCTGGTGCTCAGTTCCCCTCTATCCCTTCCTCCTGAGTAAATAGCCCTGGAAACAACTCACCAGGGATCTTTTAAGATCCTACAGCATGGACATGTGATGTCCTTAGGCTGGGGCAGCTCAGCCCCATCTCAGTGTCCCGTGGGTGTGGGTGATAGGAGGATGATGAAGGCCTCAGTCTGGTTTTGGTTCCTTTGCTGCTTTTTAATCTGTCCCTGTGTTCTCCCATTTTACTCTCAGATGAGACTGGAGTCCGTCCAGAGTGATTTATTGGACACAGAGAATTTCCAAAGAGGAGGTTCCTGGGAGCTTACCCAGAGTAGGAGTCCCACACGATGATCAGAGCGTCTGGCCCTCGGTCGGCAGTCGCAACCCAGCGTTTGTCTTCACTCACACACAGGCAAGAGATGACATTTGTGTGGCCCTGGGAGAGGGAAGCAGCAAAGCTGCAAACCTGGGGCTGTTTTGTCCACACTTTTTGTATGGGCTGCTCTTGGGTTTGGTTATAGGTGACCCCCGAGCACAGGGCACCAGAAAAAGAGATGGAGGAAGAGGGGGATGTTCAGCTGTGTGCCAGACCTGCAGGTGGTACTGCTTGTTCCCCAGGATATTGTGGATGACCACTGTGTGGGAGGAGACGTACAGGAGCACCCGGTCCTCCCCGTCCATCAGGCTGTGCACGGCCAGGCTGCTGTTGTAGCCAAACACCCAGGACAGGTTCTGCAGGGAAGAGGCAGCTCCTGGCTCTCAGCAGCCGGGACAAAAAAGCCACACAAGGTCTGTGGGGTGATGGAAGAGAGCGGGGCAGGAGTGCCAGGTGCCATGTGGACCATCCTGGCGGCACTGTGCCCGTTGGTACTCACAAGGGGGTGAAGGCTGCTGTCCCTGTTCTTCTGGAACAGCATCCCCGGCGTGGCCGCCCACACCAAGCTGGCAGAGCCTTTATGCCACGTGTGCTGCTCCCTGTAGCCTGAGAGAGGGCTGGAGATGGCTCCCTTGGACTCAGACAGTGCTGGGGGTATTTCAGGGGGTCCAGCACCTTCTGGGCACGATGTCCCAGCAGTGCCTTCCCCCAGGGTGCCCTGGCTGCCAGCCCAGGTGCTGGGCAGGGTGTCTGAGATCCCCACACCTAAAGGAGATGACCGAGGACACAACGGTGACTCTTCAGGATCCTCTGGTGCTCCTTCCTTCTCCCTGGCAGCAGCAAGGGGATCCTTGAAAAGGGAGAGAGGTTTTGGTGGATGCTGGCTCCTGAGCTGGTCTGGATGGGGACTGCCCTGTGGCTACTGGGAATGAACCCCAGCATGTCTCCAATCCCGGGGGCTCTGTTTCCACCAGGATCTGCCCCAGACCCTGTCTCAGGGCTCACCTCCCTCACCTCCTCAGGCTGCACATCCATCTCCTGAGCCGTCTGCCTGTCCTGGGACATCTCCTTGGGCTTGCTGCTTAGTGCTTCTCTTCCCTCAGTGACTTACTCCAGTGTAACTTCACTTGGCCCATCCATCCACGCCTTCGCCCTCCTCCCAGGGAGCTGGGGTGTGCAGATGCTCTGAAATACTTCCCCACACACACTCTCCCAGATCTGGCCGCACAACGACCTGGAACTGGGCACAGCAGGAGGAAAGGGCACCTGTGAAGCTGGGAATTGGGTCTCAGAGCCCCTTCTCAGCTCCAGTAACACTCCCACGCTGAGCACAAACCGGCCCAGTACAGCGCCGTTATTCCAGCTGCGCGCAGGCTCCCTCCCTTGTCTGCCCGCACACCGCTCCGGGCGTGGAAATTTCCCTTTGGATGGGGTTTTGTTACAGTTCCTGTACGCACAGAGCTGCTGCTGGGCGGCAGCTGGTTCATCTCCGGCTTCACGGGTCTGGATTTGAGCCAACACCGAAACCTTGTGCACGGAAAACTTTCACGGGAGGGGAAAGAGGCCCTGGGAAAAACCTTCCCCGGGCCCCAGCGGGTGGGACGGGAGCTCGGGAGCGGCCGCTGGGGAACCGCGGCGGTCGCCGGGTGTCACCGCGCTCACACGGAGCCGTTCCCAAGACCCCTCCAGGCTTCGGTGCCTCCTGCTGCCCCGAGGGACCCTCCCGGAGACCCTCCCGGGGACGACCCCTCGCTCACCGACACTGCGATCCCCGCCTCTTCGCCTCTGCGACCGCCGTTCCCAGGCAACGGCTGCACCGGCCGCGCCACCGGCTGCACCGGGAAACGC